>APFE030886263.1:63182-108500 GCA_000404065.3 Pinus taeda
GATTAAATGAATTAAACATTTAGAATTCAAAAATTTAATTCATTTATGTATTAAAAATGCAATTTAACTACTGAAAATTTCATTTTTATCAATGAATACGCTTTAATTTCAACCATATTTTCAAAGAAAAGTCTAAATATTCAAATAAGTCTAAATATTCAAATGTTTAAACTTGTGTTATGCAAAAATAAATATGTAAATTCAACCCATTGTAAATGTTATAAATTTATTCTTTTCCTCTCTATAACTAGAAGAATAGTGGGGAGGGGCCCTTTTTAGCCCTGGCGGAGAAATAGAGATGAAATTTGCTTAGGGTTAGTAATCGATACAAATAATTAGGCAGAATCCCTAACTCTTTGGAATGAACATTGCAAAAGTAAATTAAATTTGTTAACTTTAGATAATTCAAGACTCAATGATCACCATTGAGAAATGCTAAAAAATATCAAAAATAACAGTAGATCTCACTCCCCCGAACCTCCAGCGGATCGAGTCTTTAAATCGATGGTTTGAAAACATTGAATTCTATCATGTAAAAAGGGAACTCAACCACATGGAAAATGCACAAGAAGATAAAGCAAGAGTGTGTATTAATCCTCGATCCATGACCCCCTCCTTCCATCAGATCCCATGAATAAATTAATATAAATTAATTCATCGATGACAGTAATGAAAAGGGAGATAAGATAGGACAAAGTAATCATGCGAGGAGCTCAACTCTAGATCTAGATGACTATCAAAAATCCCACATCCTTTCTGCAATATAGAGGATTATATTTACACCTGGGATTGAGGATGGGAATGCATCATGCAGACAGATAGTTGGCTAATGACAGAGCATGAATTAAATCCTCACTCTTACTCAAATATGGTGGGTACCTTGAGCGTAATGTATGCCATTAATCTTCACATGAGGGTGAGTAGCCTAGTGGGTTCCAAAATGGCAATTTGGGAATTGAGCAAGTAGAGGAGGAACTGCAGCCTTCAATGCACTCCCCTTTGCATTGATGGTGGAATTCCCTACGGAAATACTTATATAAGTGGCAAGTAAGAGGAGAAATACACACTGAACATTTGCAGGGTGTTGGTTGCTCGAATCATGGCAGCTTTAGCAAGTAATGGAGGTTTGTCTGCAATGGAAGAACAAATCGAGGAAATAAAATTGGAACTTTAATCTCTCATCCCCAAGGTTAGTGAAAAGATAATCTCTAAAGCGTAGTCACACTTCACAATGATCTCTCGTCAATTGAATGATTTACGTGAGGACATGATCTGTTGGATAACTAGTCCTTGTGATTAACCTTGGGTCAGTTTGGGTAGTTATTGGAATCCAAGGACTCCTGGGAAATAATTCAACTGTTTCCTATACGTATTTATATGTACAACATGTACATAATTCTTTGAGATCATTTAATATGCAGTTTATTTGGTTTCCAGTTGAATTGTCTTACAGTGGTATCAGAGCGGGAAGTTTACCCGTCTGTTTGTTGACTGATGAGCCACTAGTTTTGTGGTGATGCAGAACTTTGGACGAGAGATATTGTAGAAGATTATTAATCGACAGAGTGTGGTAGAAGGGGTCTGTCTTTGATTCCTCGCTAGGCGTGTTGCTAATTGGAGTATTCGAAAACAGTGAAAATAACAAGTTTGCCTACTATTGAAGCCTCGAAAATCGGGTCGACAAAAAGGGGGATAACCGCCCGGTCCGAACCTTGGCTGACAACTCCTTATCCGTTTGGTATAGTGGGCCCAACTGGGGATAATGGGACAAATTTCCCAATATAAGGGTGTGTGTGTAGAATTGGATGTTGCTGATCTAAAAGTTCCTATCTAAACTACTTTAATCTAACTCTATGCTATTGTAGTCTAATGAAAATAGCACATCTAATCTATGCTAACCTGGCATGTAATTTTTCTATTATGCGATCTAAAGAGATTTCAAATAATAACTGGTAATAAAGATCATTCAGCGATTATAAGAATGGAAATCAATTAAGATGAACCACTTTGCATAGAAAGATAGGCAAAACAGTTGTGAACAACATATCGCATAATAAGTTATTCACACATTAAACATAAATAAGTGGCTCCACCGTACAAAAGTGCCAAATGGTAACACAAACATTCATGTAATAACATATAAACAACTAAAAACTATATATTACTTTAAGAATATAAGCAGAAATAGTCAAGAGATAAAAGTACCATTTATGACTGGTCCTACTCATAAGCTTCAAGCAACAATTATTTATCTGTCCCTGTTCTAATATCTACGAAGAGTAAAGAAGTGCAACATCAGTAGCAGATATCAAATGCAAACATCAATAAATCTTGATCGTTTCATTCATCAAAACCTCCTCTGAGGGTGCAAAAGTGCATGTTCTGAGGATAAGTTTTTTGACAAATTCCTGGACCCTTCTCTAAATGCATGAGAAGGGTTTAAATACTGCTAACTAAATAACTTAATTACATAAATTTAGGATACGGTTTAAATGATCACCCTTTTTCTAAGCAAACTTATTTCTAAAAAATTGAATCTAATTCCTAACTATTTCTACTTTTTCTCCTTAATGTTGCAAGCATTCAACATTTGCCTGGGAAGAGTTGGCTGGTTGCCTTCTACTTTTGCTATCTTGATTTCTGGATTTGCAAATGATGAAGCAAGTTAGGGACCTTGCTTTCTGAACAATTTTCTTAGTAAGTGCTAATCGCACATCGAAAACTGCCTCCTTTTTTTGATCCGGGCCTTTCTGGTGCGTTTTTCGCCTTTAGCGCCTTTTTCCTTTACCGGGTATAAGCTTCAGGATTTTTTGTAAACATGTTTCTTTTGTGAGATTTTGACCTGAGTGTTGAGTCGGCTATTGATGTCAACATTTGTTCAGAAATGCTCTGGAATTTGCGGTTCCGTTGCATGCGGTATTTGTTGCATGCGGTATCTGTTTATGAGGGCATCTCTTCTCTGTCTCCAAGCGTTGATGCTTTCCCTTTTTCCTTAGATGTTTCCTGTTTTTCATTCCTACAGTTCACGCAAAGGAAAAGAGTAATGACGATAAATATTGATGCGAAAGCTCTAAGCTATACGAATGTATAAAATAATGTTACCCATTATGAACTGACTCTCTTGACAAACACAAAACTGTCCTTCATTAACACTTTGGCGTACATTCATTAATTTCTTTAAGGTGCGCATCCAATTTTTGGTTTACGGACAACTTTTTTTTTTAATGTTGAGCTGAGGAAAATTTGCGATGGGCGATTTCTGCAACTTGCATTATGTCATCGCGTTATCGCATTTTGTCAAGGTTGTGATGTCGCAGATCGCACATCGCAGCATCACATTTATCGCAGATCGTGTTAAATCATTGTGTGCTGTTTATGCGATGTTGCGACATGCGATGTCGCATATCGTCCATCGGAGATTTCTTAAGATCTTCATTTATGGGCGTTTCTTAATGTATGCGATGCGATGAATTTCACGTCACTTTTTCACAGTTTTTATTGTGCTCATAAAGAAATGTTCTAGTCTCTTCTCGCGATGCGATATATTTTTAAGGAGTATAATACAAACAATTTTGAATTTTTTACTAAGGGTCCCCACTTGTTTTATGTTATTGATAATACTAAAGAAGGAGGGGGGTTGTTGGTGTCCACAACAATGGCGATTCACTTGGAAGAACCAGTTATCTTTGCTTTTCTTATTGAATCTTAACTTCCAAAACAGAAACATTTTCATAAATCTAAATTTTGTTATGGACAGATAGAGTACATTATGTCTTATCCTATCAATGATATTTTGTTTCAACCTCTTTTATTCTAATTGTTTGCTTCCTCGGGCTTGTCCTTGCATTTACATCAACCATTACTTAGTCTTGTAAAAATAAAATAAAGTTTTCTCTGTGTGCCAGTTTTTAAAATATGCTCGTTTGTCATAGGTAGAGCCTTTGCTGCCAGCAGGCATCCATAGCCTCGACAGTGTTACCTGTTATCCAACAATGATCCTTTATCCTGGTTAAGGTGATCTACAACTTTCAAAGAAAAACCCACATTGACACTTTTTCTTTGATTTTCTTTTTTTCCTTAAAGAACAATGTCTTGGTTTGGTAGTGAAATAATGACACAGTCATTCACTTGATTTACACTCTTGCTGAACAAGCTAGCTCGTGATGAGACCCCTTGTCTTTTGATTTCAACAATCTTGAGTCATTGCCCTGTTTTGATGGACAGTATTGGCAAAGTCAGCAAGTTATAATATATGTGATCATGATAAGTCGGCTCGTGATGAGACCTCTTATTCTTTAAGATAAAGTGTATTCATGGATTGTTCCTCTGAATGCTGCGATTTTCTCTAGCAGGGAGTAAGTCATTGTTTTCCTTAAGAAAGCTCTGGAAGACAATAATAGAGTTTGAAAACGGTTGTTTTTACAGAGAATCTTTATTTTGTTATTGATACCTTTCATTGTGTTGATATAAAACAATTTCTTTGCTAAAGGTTGCTTTTGTCAAAGTTTTTTTAAGTTGAAACTAGCATCATATCTAGGCTAAAGTTTTTAACTGTATCTGTTAATAATAAAGATCAGACTCTAAAAAGAAATTTTTCCATTTTTACAAGCGGAAAGCTCAAAATCTTAAAGAGAATTGGTGTCTTTTCCATGAATACCTATAGTAACCATTTATAACTGGTTTTATTTATGAAAAAGGAAAAGAAAAAATCAAACTATTCTACAAATAGAAGAATAATCTTCTATGGAAAATATATTTTAAGGATTTGTCCATTAACAGTGAAATGATCCCTTCTACCTGCTAAATCTTGTAAGACAAATGTTGATGGACCTATGACTTCAACAATCTGAAAAGGACCAAGCCACATCTTTTGAAATTTCGTATGTTTGCCTTTTTCTTCATGTGCCTTATCCCATTTTAAAACTAAATCTCCCATTTGAAAATTTTTTTTGGTCATTATGTTTGAATCAAAAGAGGATTTTATTAGCGCTTGATGATGAGCATGGGTTTTCTTAGCTTGTTCTCGTTGTTCTTCTAATTTAATTATTTCCATTTGTCTTAGTTGTATGGAGGAAGTAGGTACTTCATCTATATATTGTATTAAAGACAAGGAGGGAATGACTAAGTGAGTTGGAAGAACCATTTCTTTCCCATAAACTAAATTAAAGGGAGAAGTGCCGATCAAAGCTTTTTTCGTTATTCTATCTTTCCATAAAGCATTTACCAAAGCTTTATGCCAATTCTTTTGGTTCTGGTCGACTGTTCTTTTAATAATCCTAATTAGGTTTTTATTTGTTGACTCAGCTAACCCATTACCTTGCGGATAGTAATTGGCCGAATATTTTAGTTTGAACTGTCTTTTAAGTGCAAATTCAATCATTGCATTTCCAGAAAAGTATGATGCATTATCAAACATTAAAGCCAATGGCAATCCAAACCTAGTGATTATAAATTGATCTATGAATTCAATAATATTTTCAGAATTGGCTGTCTTGAGAGGAACTGCCTCTACCCATTTAGTAAAATAATCTGTTGCTGTGAGGATGTACCTATGCTCCTTAGAAGAGTGAGGAACGATCTCACCTATTATGTCCAAGATCCACTGAGTGAATGGTTGTTCGATGTTTACCGGCTGTAGTGCAGGGATGGTTTCTTTTGTCTTCCAGCAATAGTTTGGCAGACTTGACATTTCCTCACGTAACTGTGTGAGTCTTTAAACAACGTAGGCCAGTAATATCCTGCACGTAAGATTTTATGTGCAGTAGAGTCTCCAGCATAGTGTTCGCCTGCTGGTCCGTTGTGGAATTGCTGCAAAACCTTTTCAGCTTCAGTTTTTTCAAGACATCTAAGAAGAACAAAATCATAATTCTTTCTAAAAAGAATATCATTTATGAGTTGATATTGTTTAGCTTTCAACCTCAGATCTCTTTTCTTAGTGTGATCCAGGTGTGATGGAGCATACCCGTTCTTAATAAAATAAATGATGTCAGCATATTCTGCATCGTTTAGGCTTACCTCACACATTTGTACCTCTTCAGATGAATTTTCAGAAATTTGCGATGCTCCAGCCAACATTTTGCAGAAGCCTTGACCTCTTACAATGTTTGCTAGTTTGATTTCAAGGTCATATTCCTATAAAGTAGTGATCCAATTGGTGCTTTTCTCACCCACATCCTAAAGTACTAGAAGATTTCTTATCGCTGGAAACGACACTATGATCTTAGTACGGGTTTTAAGTAAGAAAGGTCTGAAATATTTGATTGCTTTGAAAATAGCATAGGTCTGTTTCTCCACGTCTGGATAATTGAGTTCAACACCTTGTAAATTTGAGCTAAAAAATGCAATTGGGGCTTCCACGTTTTCTTGATTTGCTTGAGTTAGAATCGCGGCATATGATTTCTCTGAGGCAAATGTGTATAAAATAAAAGATTCTAAAAAATTTGGGGTTGCTAAAGATGGAGCGTTAATAATAGCTTGTTTGATCAAGTTGAATGCTTCATGTTCATCTTGACCCCATTTATTTGAACTCTTTTTAATCATGTTTTGCAAAGGAGACACAATTCGTGAAAAATCTGGGACAAATCTCTTTACAAAATTGATTTGACCAAGGAAAGATTGCATGGCCTTTTTATTATGATGTAGGGATATTTCAAAAATTTCTTTGATTCTATCAGGATCAATGTGAATACTGGATTTTGACACTATGAATCCTAGAAGCTTTCCTTCACTTAATGCGAAAAAAGATTTCTTTGGGTTAAGTGAGATTCCATACCTTAAACATCGTTGAAAGATTTGTTTTAAATCTTTGAGATGGTCGCTTCGCTTCTTGGAGTACACTGTTATATCATCCAAATAAATTACTACAGATTTATTGACTAAACCCTTGAATGCGATGTCCATGGCTCTCTGAAATGTAGCGCCAGCAATAATCAAACCAAATGGCATCTTCCGATATGCGTATGTGCCCCATTTAGTTCTAAATGTGGTTTTCAACTGATCATCGGGACGTACCAGCACTTGATTATATCCTGAAAATCCATCCAAGAAAGTCATCAGTTCTGAGCCTTCTACTGCCTATAGTATTTGTTCCATAGGTGGAAGAGGAAAATTGTCCTTTTGACAGGCTTGGTTAAGATTCCGAAAATCGATACAGATTCTAATATCTCCGTTTTTCTTTCTAACGAGTACCATATCGGAGACCCATTTGGAATGTCTGACGGGGAAAATTATTCTGGCTTTTAATAACTTATTTAGCTCAGCCTTTATTTGATTTTCTAAATTGGGGTGGATCTTTCTCAGTTTCTGTTGGACAGGTTTTTCGTTATTGATCATAGGAATAGTATGCTGAATGACAGAAGTATCGTATGTCTTTAGTTCATCATAATTCGAGGCAAAAACATTTTTATATTGTCTCAAAAGACGAATATACGCTAGTTTCTCTTTAGGCGCTAGGCCGAGGCCTAGGTTAACGTTTTGTGGTTTATCATCAGTTCCTAGGTTTACTAATTCGTAGTTCAGGGTTGGACTTTAGAGCTTTGAATTGGTAGACCTTTTAAACTGATTTTTCAAATCGTATAAGTCTTCTAACTTAACCACCGATTTAGGTATAGCATTATCAGTGCTATTTTGTTGTATTTGTCGATCGTGATGGTCCTCGTCAATTATTTGATTGGAGTAGGATCCTTCAGAAGTGAGGAAATTTACAATATCAGGATCGTCATTGAATACTCTCCAATTTGTAATGTTGTCACGGATGGACGGTCTAAAGATTAATTCTATTGAGAATCTATCTGGACTAAAATCTTCGGAGGTAATAAGCTTAGAGGGTACGTTAGCCAAAAGGTCTGCGCTCGCGTTTTGGAGTCTTGGGATTGAAGAAATATTAAATGTTATGAAATGCTCAGTTAGATCTTGTACTAAAGATTGATAGTGTTTTAAATGACTTGATAAGCAATGTATAGTGTTACGTACCTGTTTGACGACAATCTCAGAGTCTCCGAAGACTTGAAGATACTTGACGTTCAACCTGATTGCTTTGTACAGGCCTTGCACCAAGGCCTCGTATTCTGTTGTATTATTTGTGCAATCGAATTCAAGTCTGCACGTAAGCATGGTCTTATTTCCTTCTGGACTAATCAGAACATCACCTGTTCCTGCTCCTTCCTTAGATTTAGAGCCATCAAAATATAATTTCCAAAACAAAGATGTATTCACAGGTTTATCTAAAAAATTAACACACTTTGAACTTTCAGTTTTGGAAAAATTTTAGACTTGGGACAAAACTGAATTCTCCAAGTAGGGTGATGTGTGAGTATTGAAATTGCCAAGAAAAGAATTTACCGAGTAATTGCCTATGATACTGTTGTTATACGCTACTATTTCATTTTCTCCCTCTAATTCCGTTACTATGTACTTCTGGTGTGACTCTCGTTCAACCTTTATTTGATTTGGTTTACCATTGTAGGGTAACCACATGTGCGACTAGTCGATTGCGAAGTATCCATGGAGTTTTTCAGACCAATCTCTGCTAAGAATTAGGCCATAGAATTCTGGGATATCAACCACTAGAATGTGAATAACCTGACATATCTTCGGGTTGGATGACAATCTTATGGTTACTTGATTAAGTTCACCAATCACTTCGACTTGAGATAGATCAAGTTGAACTATGCACACTGCGGATTTTTGTGGTTGAACATTTAACTTGGCACATACTGATCTGGGTAAAATATTCGATGAAGCACCGAAATCTACCAAACAATTGTGCACATTCTTATTGAAAATTTCATAAGTGAGAAGAAACGGGGGAGTGTGAGATCTTGATCTTCCTCCAATTAAGGCAATGTCGTTTGGATCAATCTTATTGATCAGGCTAGTTGGAGGTCCTCCCATGTTGTGGGAAGCTTGAGAGAGTACAGCGGTAGGAAAAGATGAAATAGGCACGTCATGTATTTCTTTCATCATTATCTTCTGTTGATGTTTCAATTTTCTCAATTCGTAAAGGGTAATATTAGCCCTAGTCTTTTTCATATCATCAATGATATTGTACTCCATTTCATCCGACACTATCAATGTTTTTGATGGAGTTGTTTGATCTACTTGGACTGGGCTAGATTGGGTCGCTTTAGTGGTCGTTTTCTTTGTTGCGACTTTATCTTTTGTTGCAGGGCTTGTGCTCTTCTGCTTAGAGGTAGTTTGGGGAGGATCAAGCTTATTTTTGCTTCGTGTGCTAACTGGAAACACTTCTTGATCTTCTTCTTGTGGGAGGATGAAATCCAACATTCCTTGTAATTCCACAACTTCTTCGTCATCAGTGTGCCATTCAGTGGCACTTTCTTCTTCTTCCTCTTCCTCGGATTCAGCATTAGAAATGGCATTGGGTGGTTTTGCATCCGTTGAAGGACCTCTTTTAAAAGCTTTGTAGGGCTTTTTTTAAGAAGCTTCTGCTACTTGTTTTTTTATGTCAACCATCTCATTAGACATGGTCTTCAAAAATTTCTGCAATCCTTCCAAATCAAAAGGCTCTTTTGCTTGTTTCTTTTTGGAGTCTTCTTTGAAGGTGACTTTTTTAGATTTTCGTTCCTCTATCGTGGATCTCTTTTCCAGGGCTATTACGCGTTTCTCTACTGTTATTGCCTCTGTCATGTTTTCAACTAAGGTTGTTTTATTTGCTCTATCCACGAAGATTGCTTTGTTTGATGGTAAAGTAGTAATATACCATTCACATCGTACTTCTTTACTGGGTTGTGAAGCAGTGGGAATTTTGTTGGGAATTTTATTGAACTGTAAATTGAAATCTTTGATAGGATTTTTAGCTTCGGCTTTAAGATTAGATAGGTCATTGATTAACATTGTCGTTGATCTGTCATCACCAAACTTGGTAAGGAATTGATTCTGGAAGATATCCCAACTTGTGATAGACCTGGAGGGTAGTGAAAAGTACCATGACCTAGCTGTCCCTTGGAGTGTATAGGGAAAAAGCCGAACAACAGCGTCTTCATTAGTAACTCCGTTGAGATTGATAGAAAGCATGAAATTGTTTATGTGTTCTTCCGCTAGCATGCCTGCTTCTGGATTGAATTTGGGTAGCCATTTCTCAGGATGTGCCGGTATTGGACTCAAGGGGGCAGGCATTAAAACTCCTCCAGGGTTGTTTCAAGGAGACTGGGCCATCGTTGAGTTGCTAGTAAAGGAAAGTGCAGAAGATGATCCCTGAGGCTGGGAAGATAAGGATATTATGATCGTAGATGATTGAAGAGGGGTTGTGGGAGTTCCGGTAGATGGATGGATGATGGTTTGGAATGGAGGTGTGGGTGGTTGACTTCGCGGTGGGGTAGTTGAAATGGATGATGTAGATGAAAGAGTCTCACTATTAGACTCTTGTGGTAATTTCCTCACTCTTTTCCTGGTGGGAAGAGGTAAGTCAGTTGGCTGAATGCCAATTTTTTCACTCTTTAACCTGGTTAGGGGTTTAGCAGGATTGTACTGTGAAGTCACACTGCTTTGAGATTTATTAGACCTTTGAGGAGAAACAAAAAATCCCTTGAGTTTGTGAATTAGAGATTCAATTTCAGGAGGTTCAATGGTAGATTGGTCTGAAATATTAGGGTGTGTAGCAGTGGTTGATACTCGAGCAACTTCTGACTCTGGATTCAAACGTACTTGGGAAGTCGAGGGAGATGATGAGGGAGATTTACTCTCATAATGGTATTTAGATTTTGATTTAGGTGCCATTCATAGTTCAGGCCCTCCTTCTAGTGCCAAATATGTTGAAGCCCCGAAAATCGCGTCGACAATAAGGGGGATAACCGCCCGGTCCGGACCTTGGTTGAAAGCTCCTTATCAGTTTGGTATAGCGGGTCCAACTGGGGATAATGGGACCAGTTTCCCAATATAAGGGTGTGTGTGTGTAGAATTGGATGTTGCTGATCTAAAAGTTCCTATCTAAACTACTTTAATCTAACTCTATGCTATTGTAGTGTAATGAAAATAGCACATCTAATCTATGCTAACCCGGGATGTAATTTTTCTATTATGCGATCTAAAGAGATTTCAAATAATAACTGGTAATAAAGATCATTCATCGATTATAAGAATGGAAATCAATTAAGATGAACCAGTTTGCATAAAAAGTTAGGCAACACAGTTGTGAACAACATAATAAGTTATTCACACATTAAACATAAATAAATGGCTCCACCGTACAAAAGTGCCAAATGGTAACACAAACATTCATGTAATAACATATAAACAACTAAAAACTATATATTGCTTTAAGAATATAAGTAGAAATAGTCAAGAGATAAAAGTACCATTTATGATTGGTCCTACTCATAAGCTTCAAGTAACAATGATTTATCTGTCCCTGTTCTAATATCTACTAAGAGTACAGAAGTGCAACATCAGTAGCAGATATCAGATGCAAACATCAATAAATCTTGATCCTTTCATTCATCAAAACCTCCTCTGAGGGTGCAAAAGTGCATGTTCTGAGGATAAGTTTTTTGACAAATTCCTGGACCCTTCTCTAAATGCATGAGAAGGGTTTAAATACTGCTAACTAAATAACTTAGTTACATAAATTTAGAATACAGTTTAAACGACTGCCCTTTTTCTAAGCAAACTTATTTCTAAAAAATCGAATCTAATTCCTAACTATTTCTGCTTTTGCTCCTTAATGTTGCAAGCATTCAACATTTGCCTGGGAAGAGTCGGCTGGTTGCCTTCTACTTTTGCTATCTTGATTTCCAGATTTGCGAATGATTAAGAAAGTTAGGGACCTTGCTTTCTAAACAATTTTCTTAGTAAGCGCTAATCGCGCATCGAAAACTGCCTCCGTTTTTTGATCTGGGCCTTTCTGGTGCGTTTTTCGCCTTTAGCGCCTTTTTCCTTTACTAGGTATAAGCTTCAGGATTTTTTGTAAACATGCTGCTTTTGTGAGCTTTTGACCCTGAGTGTTGAGTCGGCTATTGATGTTGGCATTTGTTCAGAAATTCTCTGGAATCTGCGGTTCCGTTGCATGTGGTATCCATTGCATGCGGTATCCATTTATGAGGGCATCTCTTCTCTGTCTCTGAGCGTTGACGCTTTCGCTTTTTCCTTAGATGTTTCCTGTTTTTCATTCCTGCAGTTCACACGAAGGAAAAGAGTAATGACAATAAATATTGATGCGAAAGCTCTAAGCTCTATGAATGTATAAAATAATGTTACCCATTGTGAACTGACTCTCTTGACAAACACAAAACTGTCCTTCATTAACACTTTGGCGTGCATTCATTAATTTTCTTTAAGGTGCGTATCCAATTTTTGGTTTACACGACAACTTTTTTTTTGAATGTTGAGCTGAGGAAAATTTGCGATGGGCGATTTCTACAACTTGCATTACGTCATCGCGTTATCACATTTTGTCAAGGTTGTGATGTCACAGATCGCAGATCGCAGCATCACAACATCGCATTTATCGCAGATCGTGTTAAATCATTGTGTGCTATTTATGTGATGTTGCAACATGCGATGTCGCATATCGGCCATCGAAGATTTCTTAAGATCTTCATTTATGGTCATTTCTTAATGTATGCGATGCGATGAATTTCGTGTCGCTTTTTCGCAGTTTTTATTATGCTCATAAAAAAATGTTCTAGTCTCTTCTCGCGATGCGATATCTTTTTAAGGAGTATAATACAAAAAAAAATTAATTTTTTACTAAGGGTCCTGATGCAGGAGCATCAAGACTCTCTTCATCTGTAAATATGGAATAAAAAGGGGGGTGTCATTATTTTAAATATTTTGTTATTTTTAATAAAATAGGGAGTGTTTTTAGGCATAAAAGCAATAGATGTGGATAAGGAAGGCTTTTCTATTTTAGAACAGGGAAAAAGATGGGAAAAAGCCTCAAGATGATTTTTACCTTGTGTATGCATTGCACGTAGACTCTTAGAGCTTTTAGTTGGGGTGATTCTAGATCATGCTTAGTTTTTATAAATTAGGAATCCTAAAAGACATTGAGGATCAAAGAGAGAGAGAGAGAGAGATAGAGTGTGAAAGGCTTTCTGGTTGGGAGCCCTTCGGGCAGTTTGTAAAGGGCCACAAATTCGAATTATCTGGCCACGCTTGTAAGTAATTATTTGTTTTAATTCATATATATGCAGATTGGATTTTCATATGAAATATATGACATTGTGTGTTAAGTGTGGCACTGTTAAATTTCATTGGACATAATGACCTGTGTGGAAGATATATATTAAGTGCTGAGTTTGTGTCTTTGTATGTTTCCTCTGTCCATATCGAGAGGGGAATAGTGGACGGAGCTTTGGGAATTTTCCCTCTATGCTACCCTACTACTCTGCCTACAGCCATATCAGATTGCAAATATAATTATTCGCTTGAGCCCTCAAAACCAACAAATAAGCACTATATTCATAGCGTGAAGTGGCTGTAGTGAAGCTCCTCACTCGCTGGATATGCCAGCGTTTTCTATCTGATAGTGCCTTTACATTTGTTATGTTAGATCCCAGTTCGTGGTTTTACCGGCGGAAAGGTGACTGGGAATAAATGGGATACGTACCTCGACCTTCTGCAGGTCGACTATATTGAAGGGGGCACTCTTGATGCATTGGGGTTGGTGAGATGCTGCTGTAGGCGTATGCTTATGACTCATGGGCGGGCATCTGATTCTTTGCTCCAATATGATGGTTTGTAATTACATGGGAAAGGCAGATCAATCCTATACCAGGTAGGAAAAAGTGTATAGGCGATAGGAGATTAATTTAGAGTAGCATTCTCTGCAACGAAAATCCGTGGAGTTGGTATAAAGCGCTATTTGTTATTTTTTATGATGAACAACTTGTTTAGACCTGCGACTGTGTAATGGTTAAAACAGTGAGAATTGAGTATGCAGCCTGGTTCTGCGTAAAACTTAAGAGCAATTAACCTTTGACAATTCCGATCCTAAAGGTGCATGATTCTGGCTAAGAGCTCGGTGGAAAATTTAAAGCGTTTCGTATCTGTGTATATATGTCCGCGGGTTTTGCAACTATGTATATATGTTGGTGTATAATTGTTAATTCAGTGGATCCAGAAGCTTGGGAGGTGGCGTGGTTCCGGCTTGTCCTTGCCCGAACGTTGTGGAAGAAGCGCCATATTACAGTGTGAATCATAAATTTATGCATATCGCAGAAGACAAATGAATTGCAGGATTAAATTGAAGTCAAACCGGATGCAGCTTTGAGGCCGCACCTAAATATTGAGGTGATAAGATTTGAAATAAACAGGTCCTAAGTTTGGTTTAATTTGTGATGTAGAGGTAGTAAATACACCGACGCATTTATTTTTTTTAAAGCCTATGATATGGAGATGAAGAATAGTAACCGAATGGAAGTTCTTAGAACATGGAGAGGTGTAGCATTTGCCAGACATTAATTTTTGATTTGGTTAAGAGTTGAGATGCATTCTCATATGCACAGAAAGAAAGAATCCTGGGTTTGTAGGTTTACCCTGCATCAGGTCCGCACTTGTTTTATGTTATTGATAATACTAAAGAAGGAGGGGGGTTGTTGGTGGCCACAACACCTGCAAAACATTTGAAGTGTGACAGTTGTCAAGGGTATATGGGTTGTTGATGCATGATTTCCGATCAAGTAAATCAAGGTATGGAGCTGTGAATATATGTCATGAATTATGATTGTATGTGTACAAAATGGTTGTCTTGTATACAAAGATTTGAAAAACATTGATTTTCATGGATTATATTTAAAGTCAGTTATTAAACAATTCTAATAACAACCGATAAGAACCAGATGCTACAAGCATTGGTTGAAGGCCTGTTATGTACACCACTCATAGTGTTTGGTCATCACATGGTAGAATTCAAATATTTTGAAATATTTTTATATGTGTTGCCATATTGTCAATCTTGTTTAATTATCCCTATGAGAGTTTTAAAATAAATTAAAATTAAGATAAATGAGTGAAACATATTTGGATAAAATTGAGATATATGATGGTTTTACATTCAGTACGACATTTCAGTTTTGTGTGCAGTAATTTTTATTTTTATTTTCAGTAGTTTGACTTTAAAAATACGAAAGAGGAAGGGTTCCTGTGCCATCTCTGTAAAGAATTAATAGCAGACATTCTGGGGATTTTACTGAGAAAGAATTTCAAACTTGTAACGCGAACTTAGAGACTCACACAAGTCATTTGAATTCCTCATCAGAAAGAAAGTCATTGTTTTCAAGATGATATTGCTGAATGTCTAGTTTCATGTTGTTAGCATGGACTCTATGAAAAGATTCAGTGGGATTTGTTGGTCTCATGGACAAGCAACTTTGAAATTTGGGATGCATAAATTTGTCTATAAAGAAAAATCAATTCAAGTTTTTTCATGCTGCATGATGAAATACGCTTACCGTTTTGGAAAAGGGTTGGTAAATAATACTGAGGTTGCATTGGTTATATACTTTGTAGTATTCTCACCAACACAGCCTTGAAAAAAACAAGTTTTTTCATCCAAGGACTAAGTTGTTGTATTTGAACAAGCAATTAAGAATTAAGCTCGCGGTAATGTGACCCGCATCACTTCATCAGGAAGAGAGGAGTTGCGTTCAAGTAGTTACTTAGGCGTTTTTGAAGCCTGGCATGTGAGTTGATGAGTGTGTTGAAGGCCACCACAAAAGCGACATTTCCCTTTTATGGATTGAATCACTCGGACTGGGAAGAAGAGATATTTGACAATTTTTATTGAGCATTCACAAAATATAAAATCAAGAAGGGAGGAATAATATATTGTTTTAATTGTTTAATTAAAATGATATTACTTTGATTTCAATAAGGAAAGAATTAGGTATGTGGTTAGAAGATCTAATTTAGTATATTGAGGATTATGAGGTCATGAATTCAAATCTTTGTGGAGACATTTTTGAAGTTGTTAAGAGCACATATTTTTTGCAATAGTTTTATGGTTGATCTTACATTGTAAAAGGGTGCATTTTTCATTGAACCCGACACCTAGTTAAATCATCGTCAATTTTTTTGTATTGGGTGCATTTTATATAGTGCCGACACCCCTTTTAAATTTGATTGTTCAAGAACATGGAAAAACTCGATGATTTACTATAGTTATTAAACGATTTAATGTCATCTTCTATGCATAATAATGTTCAAGCCAACAAGGACACACTCTCTTACATCCAATCATATTTGCAAAATGCGAAAAGTAAAATTGAATTTTTAGAACTAGAATCCCAGTTTCAGTGAGAAGAACTACAAAAGAAAAATTTTGAACCTGTTCTTGTTCTGAATAATAGTGTGCTTAAGCCCAATCATCACTCATAAAATAATCATAGTAATGTTTCTGTAGGAACAGAAATTGCTCTTGAAGAGCCTGGTTTTCAAGATGAGCAACCATCATAACCACTTCAACAACCTTTGCAAAAATCTACAAAAGGATATGCAACTGAAAGTTCTTATGAGAAGCATGATTTTCCCAAAAAATTCATAAGGCCATGGGTAGATATTAGACACAATAAACACAGAGCTGGTTTGGGTTACAAAGAGGATATTCTGGATGTATCTTTTCACATACCAAATTTTGCTAATCTGATACAATTTTGAAGCACTGGATTTATGGACGGTGTTGTTCCAGAACAAGTTGATAGATGCCAACAGTGTAACAGGGTTGGAAATGTGAAAGATCATTGTTTTGATCTTCACTCGTGTGAGCATTTCGGAAAGCAAAATCATCATACAAATAGATGTTCTAGAAGGAAGTCTACTGCAATAGAGAAGGTAAATTTCGGATGGATTTCTTCTGGGGATTGGACCAAAACAACCAAGAATATTTACAGCACATATCGAAGAATATGTTCCAAAGTGATGAGCAGTGTTGCAGTAATGAAGAGTACTTCTCACTTTGTATCCAACAAGGGGAAAATGGTTGACGGTTTGCGACAGGTTCAAGTTCAAGATGTCAAGAGAGCCTGAGTCAAATTTGAGTTGATTCAGTTAACTGAGCACTTCCATGTTTGGAATTGTTCAAGGAACTACTATGATAGTTCGAGAGTTTGTGGTCACATTAAAACCACATTTTTTGTTGTTCTGAGAACTGCTATGAAGGTTCTAGAGTTGTTGTTGGTTGAGACCTTGAGTTCTCCCATCTTGGTTTGTGGTTATCCTTAAAACCATTTCTTGAGAGACATTCAGCTCTTGGATGAGATGCATTTCTAGATTTTGAACTCTTGTTCTTGGAATTTGGTATATCCCTTTGAATTAAGGGGGGGCTATTAGATAGCTAATCCTTAGGATTAACCTTGGGCCAGTTTGGGTAGTTATTGGAGTCAAAGAACTCCCAAGAACTAATTCAACTATTTCATATATGTATTTATATGTACAACATGTACATAATTCTTTGACAACATGTACATAATTATCTGAGATTATTTAATATACAGTTTATTTGGTTTCCAGTTGAATTGTCTTAGAACACTTGCATCTCATGGAGAAAACTCTAGTCACAAAGGTGGAAACACTCTTGGAGAAGGTGGAATCCATTGAAGTGACCATTGAGACGTCCACTGTGAGTGTAATAAAGGATTTTTTCGGGTTACCCAAAGTATCTCAGCCTTGTGCACTAGAAGCTTTGAAAGAAAAGGACAACCAAGGAATCAGTGCCACCACTTTAAATGGAGATGGAGAAAAATGAACCAACTGAAAATCCAGACATGGGAAGCAGGTAGTTTTTAGATTTAGTCATGCATGATTTTCATTTTTTTGCTTTTATGTAGAAATTGGTGGTGTTATTTAGAAGATATATAAGGTTAACTATGTAAAAAAATCTCAGAAATCAAGGCAAGATAGGAATAGAATAAGCACTTAATAATATTGAAAATTTGATGAAGACAAGCAAATTCTAGAAGTAAAAAGGAGTTGGCATGTTTTCTAGTTTTATCACCATTTATTTATATTAACTATGTTATTGAATTTCTTCTTTTATTATATATAATATATATATATATAATTAATAATAATGTAATAAACTAATTTTTACACTACTTTAAGTTAATTATTGTATTTATTTACTAATTTATCCTAGTTCCATAAATATAATAATAATATGAGTTAAAGATTTTTTATATTAATTATTTTAAGAATTTAATTAAATAAACTATTATTTTATTTTATTTTTTACCTAGTTTAACTTAGTTCCACAAATAAAATAGTAAATATTGGGAATAAACATAACAATAAGAATAATAATAATTTATCAGGGTCCTTGGGTCAAAATTAGACGTTAATTGATTTTAGCTGTTGGAATCTCTGCTCGAACTATTTAACACGCTAGACTAGATCTGTCTCTTCAACTTGTCCTCACGATGAACCACACTAGTTGGTTCGAAACGCGTCGGCAAAGGTCTTTCTTTATGTGATTTACGCCGAAATTCTTCTTATAACTATGATGGATCACATAAGCCTCAATTCTATAAAAAAAATGTTATTTAAATTTTAGTTTTAAATGAATAAACCAACTTAACAATATTGAAAATTTGATGAAGACAAACATATTCGAGAAGTAAAAAAGAATTGGCATGTTTTCCAGTTTTATCACCCGTTTCTTAAAAAAATGTTATTTAAAATTTAGTTTTAAATGAATAAACCAATTTTGAAATATTACCATTGTTTGTAATTTTAAATATATTTTTTTAAAATATAAAGGAATTAACACCTAAAACATTGAATTATAAATTTTTTTGTTTCTTAATTCACATTGATAATTAATTTTTTTTAGTATGAAAAAATCCTGATATTTATATTATATTGGAAGGAACTATACATATCCCATATTTCTAGATGTTGGTATTTCCAAAAAAGATAACTAAGAACAACTAAGAAAATGTCAGATAGTAATTGTGACTCAAGAGAAACCAAGAGCTAGAAACACATTAGCGCAACATAATTTGCATATAAGCATGATGCTATTCTAAATTGTTGTGACAGAGAGAAGCACATCCAGTGGCAGATACTAAAGGAATATACTGTCACCATTTGTTTCTATATTGATGAAACAACCAACATATAAACTAGTATTAGTCCCCTCCCTTGAGAAAGTGTGTAGGCACTTGTATGACTTGTACCATTGTTTGAACTAGTTCAAAGAAAAAGTTCATATACAAAAAATACATTTTGTCTGCAAGGATATGAAGACTGATTGACCTGTAATAACACCATCTAGCGAGGATTTGTAAAAGAAGACCTCGTAGAGGACACTGATTTCTCCCAGTGGCCAAGCATTATATCTTCAAAAAAACAAAAAACAAAAAGATTTTTGTTATCCAAAAAAATTATTTTTAGGCTTGCATTGAAAAGATTAAGATGGATTGGGGAAGCTCTCCATGTTGAATATGGCTTGTTCCCATATAGTCTCTAATTGCCAATCATCATTGTTCATTTGTAATCCTATATTTGATAATTTGTTTACAACTTTGTTGTAACCTCTTTCAATGTGTTTTATTATGAGTCTATCCTGATATTTCCATAATAAATCAATTCTTTCCATCCATCCTTGTAGTCTGGGAATGTTGAGTGTTGCTCTTCCCATGAATTGGTCGATCATGATTTTTGATTCATCGTATATGTGTAGCTCAGCGTTTCCAAGGAAGCTTTTGAACCATAGGAGACCCTAAAGAGCTAATGCTTCAACTTTTGTATTGGTACCATCACCACATCTCCAATGCATCCTGTATATCAAGTCAACATTTATTGCAATCCAAAATCCACATGCACATTTGTTTCCTTGTGCTACCCCATCAAAAAAACCCATAGGGTAAGAGTAATGTAAGTCATTTTTCATTTTGGATTTCTCTTTAGAGCATAATGACTGTGCAGAATAAAAAGAAAGATTTGTTATTATTTTTTCAGTCATTATAAAGAAACCATCCCTATTGTTTTGACGCATGTTTCTGTTCCTCCATTTCCAGACTTCCCAGAAAAGAAGACGAGGTTTAATATGCCATGTAGGTTTTTGGGAGCTCCACCATTCCAGGGACTCTCTAATGCAAGGATGCTGAATATAGGGGAAACCTATAAGTGAAGAGATTTTTTTCCAAACCCAGGTAGTGGGAGGGCAATGTACGAAAATATGATCATTTTCTTTTGAGTGATTTCTACAAATGCGGCAAATGTGCGGCCTATGCCAATTTCTTTTTTGCAAGTTTTCCCAAACAAGATTCTTATTTTTTTTAAGTATGGGGGATTACGCAGTGCATTATATTAGATATCATTTTGGGATTCAACTGCGTTAAGTAAGTCATTCAAATGTATGAGGCACAATACTTGCTAAGGTTTTGCAAATGGGGTAGCAAGCCAAGTGGGCTTGATTGTGGAAAAACTCCACAGTTAAGCGCGCTTGAGCCAGAGGAGTTCTGGGATGGGTGACCTCCTGGGAAGTCCTGGTTACCGGGTGCAAGGCCCAGAAGTGATGATTGATGCTATGTGATTCGTTCTCCACATTTCACTAGTTTCAATCCCACTTCTTCACCCCTGTGAGCATCACCCGATGCAATGAGTGCTAAGTGAACTATTCAAAAATCATGAGAAATTAGTCAGTTACGACTACCTCTCATGGAAATGGTCATACGTTTGAATGACTTACTTAACGCAGTTGAATCCCAAAATGATATCTAAGATTCTTATTATGGTAAACAAGCCAACTAAAAATAATAACTTTGATAGGGGCTTTTGTTTTCCAAAAGGTATAAAGGGCATGATTCTCCTCTCTCCTGATAATTTTTCTTGTTAAATTTTGGTAGATGTCTTTCACCACTAAGTTGTTTGATCACATTTTCCCCGGCCATATTATTTTGTCCTGGGACCCAGATCTAAAAATGCCTAGATGTTTCATATAAGCCGTGATTTTCTTCCATTCTTCTTTCCAGCAATCAGTTAAACCTAGATCTTCCACATTTTTCCAGATAGATAGGTTTCCTTGCCAATATTTTATGGCTTGGCCCCCAGAAAAAGATGCCATGGGCATTTAGGAACTATATGAAATAGGCTGATATGGATAGATTCGGGTCAGCACCCAGAATTGGGTCAAAACCAACCAGGATATTATTACCCAGCTGGAATTTCCATGTCAATAGTAGGATGAAGCTAAATTCAATTTTTAGAAAACTTAACCATATAACAAAGCCTTGTTTTTTTTCCAATAGTACCTAGACGGTACCAATATATGAAATCTTTGTTTTTTTTATATTTATGTTGGATACTCCAGTTTCTTGCTCCAAATAATCCCCTCTAAAGCAATTTTATGAGTAAAGTCTTGCCAAAGCGATGAAGATCCAATATTCCCCATCCACCAATTTTTTTTGGGAGAGTTATATTTAACAGTTTTGTAAGATGGAATTTTTTCCTATTATTTTCCCCCGCCCAAATGAAGTTGGCCATTAGTGGGTTTGTTTCATTTAGGATGGAGGATGGAAGGTGAAAAAGGTGTGCCTGGTATACCCCTAGTTGGGCTAAGACAGTTTATGTTAGAATAACCCTTTCCCCCAAGGATAAACATCTGTATTTCCATCCAGCAATTCTTTTGTAGAATTTTTCAATGAGCCATTTCCAATCAGATGCTCTATAACAAGATGGTTTAAGCCTGTGTCCTAGATATTTCAGACCATTTTGCATAGGATTAGTTGTTATTCCAAATACATCTTCTATATATGTTATAATTCTCATATCAGATTGGTTATAGTAGAGAACAATTTTTTATATTCATGCACATACCCGACACATTTGCAAATCTATTGGAAATGTTATAAAGACAAAACCAAGATAAGTGGCATAACATACCCATTATGAGGATATCATCGACAAAGAGGTTGTGCATGATGTCTAGATTGTTGGCCAACTTCAATGGTTTGAAATACCCCTCTGTCACTGTTCTTATGATATGCAGACTCAGGCAATCCATTACCAATATAAATAATAGTGGGGATAAAGAACATCCTTGATGGAGACCCCTTTTTGACCGGAAGAATTGCATTGGGATTCCATTGATGATGATTGCATAATTTACATTTTTCACACATGCAATGATCCAGTTTATCCCTTTTGACTGTATCCCAATCTTACTAAGAATTAGTCTGAGGTAGCCCCAATTCAAACAGTCATATGCCTTACAGAGGTCAACCTTCAGAATGGCTGCATCCATTTTCTTTGTGTGAATAGAATGCATACTTTCCTCAGCATTCGCCACCACATCATGTATGTTTTTCCCCGAAAGGAAGCCATTTTGTTCAAGGAAATGCAAAGTGAAAAGGTGTTCCGCAGTCTCCCTGCGATGGTCTTTGATATAATATTGTAAATCACATTGCACAATGAGATTGATCTGAAATCCGAGGAGTTTCCAGCAGATTTGTTTTTTCGGAATCAGAGCTATATATGTTGAGGATATTTTCTTGGTGAATATGGCCTATATTTTTTTATTCTTCAATCATACCCAGTAGATCCATCTTGATAATATCGAGGAAGTGTGAGAATAGTTTGATTGTCCATCCGTCAAGACCGGGATTTTTATCACTCTTAAAGGATTTAAGGACTCTCAACAATTCTTCTTCAGAAATTTCCTTTGTTATTTCATCATTTTTCTCCTGATCAAACATGTTAGGGTATGGATCTATACCCCAGATCATATTTCCGATAGAGACATTTTCATTCCTTCTATAAGCATTTTGGAAATGATTTACTGCGACCTCACTTATTTCCTCATGCGAATATATTGTTCTCCCTTCGGAATCAGTGATTTTCCATATGGAGTTTGCATTTCGGCGGAAATTTGCATATAGCTATTTATATTGTAAAATGTAATTTCTAAAAAATTATATCTGTGAATTTAATATTTTAAGTGAATACTTTGCATATCATCATAGGCATAAAAGGTTTGACATAAAAAGTCTTGGGTGAAGTATTCACCAAACCATTGAACAAGCTACATTGACAAGGACACTTTTCTAAAAAAAAATCATATTACATGAAATTTCGAACAAAATTGATAGTAGAATAATAAATTGAAAACATGAAACGTTTAAACTAATCTCCTAAATTCATTCATATGTTCGTGGATTTTATTGAAATAAATTGACACATTTTCGCAAACTTTCATGTTTCTCCGGTACTCAATGGAGATTTCTGCCTGTGCTGCAGTGAAACAGTTTCACTGAAAATTGTTCAAGTACACTTTTTAATTGGTCCAGTGTTACTGATTTTATGAGCTTTTCCTCCACATTTGACGATACATCAATGAATCTTCCAGTATTGTCGAGAAGTCGAATTTTAAGTATCATAGGTCGTCAAACTGTGATGTGAGATCCGGGTGGCCACAAAAATTTTATTACTCTCATAATTAGTGTATATTTTATTAAATTATAATTGAAGATGATGATGGTGGTGGTGGTGGTTAACGTTTATTGAGACCAAATTCGTTTATTGGACCTATAACTGGCTCCTCGTCTTTCTTGGCCAGATTGGTGTTTTAGCTTTCTTTTTTTTCTCTATGATCTTCCAATTTCCTTTATATTGCATCTCTTTCATCTCTTCTGGTTCTTGGGACATTGGTGTCTTAGCTTCACGATCTGTTGTGTTTGTCCTTTTGAAGATAGTCGAAGAAAAAGTTTGGTCTAGGAGACCTACGTTGTTGTTAAATGAAGATTTATTTTGTGCGGTGTTCAAATTTTCATAACTGTTGATGCTTGAGGGGTGGTCGAGTTCCCTTTTTTGTTGTTGGGCGAGGCTTTCCCCCTGCTTATCTTGAGAGTTGTTTTTTTCTTTCCCGATTTCTTATGATTCACAGTTTTCTCAAAAGTATTCTTCTTTGATGACACTGTAGTGTTCTTTGTGTGCTCCTTCCCACCATGTAGATCCGTGGTGATTTTTCCTAGCAGAATTTTTCTGGGAGGCTTTTGGGCAATTTTTGGCTAGATGGTCTATCTCAAAGTAGGATCAACATCTGAAGATGACACTTTCATAATCAAGTTTCTTGTTACACACATAGTTTTTACTTGTTAGGTTTATTTTAGCTGGGAATTTGGTGTTGAAGTCCATTTCCACACAAATGCATGCATAGGTGGTTCTGGCATACTCCTCTGTTTCTGGGCACCTACAGTAAAATTTCGCAATTGCATTTTCAATGGCTTTTAGCGAGGAGAAATTCTAGAGATGCAAGGATAAGTTTGGCAATCTCACCCAAACTGGTGTTGAAGTTATCACTGTTGTTGAGGGATCGAATGATGGGTTCCATGGCTTCATGAATAGGCCTGAGCTTTCCCAAAACAAAGGGCCAGAATCTAGAATATATTGTCTGCTTTCAGGGTTTTCAAAATATACTATAAAGAAAACCTTAGCACAGGGATGGATATTAATTGCATCAGAAATGACACGCTTCCATACCTCCGAGATCCAATCGTGGAGAGTTGTCAACCGTGGTCAAAAACCATTGAACCGGCAAATTAGGGCACTTTAAAAAAACTTCAAAGCCTCATCGAATGAGGCCTAGACCACCTAGACAGTGGGAGCTGGGGCTTCACTGACGATATGGGTAGAAGCTTGCCCCCCAAAAGCGGACGGAACTAAGCCAACAACTACTTTCACAAAGCTGGGAGCCATCTGGAGAATGCTCTCCTATTGAGTATTCTAGATACTTGGCCAAGATACCTAGCCACAAGAGATTAGACCCAGCCGCAGAAGATACCTGCAATATCCGAGATGTAGGCCTGGTAGAACAAGTAGGTTCAGGTGCTCTGTCTAAAATTTATCATAA
The DNA here is from genome assembly GCA_000404065.3 of Pinus taeda. Lineage (NCBI taxonomy): Eukaryota > Viridiplantae > Streptophyta > Pinopsida > Pinales > Pinaceae > Pinus > Pinus taeda. Next base: position 87,985 of record APFE030886263.1, read on the forward strand.
CATAAATAAATAAATAAATCTCGTCCAGCATTCAATGACTTTGAAACCCATCCAGTGGATTAAACGTTTTCCGGGTCTTGACTGGATGAAAATCAGATCCAAGCACAACCACAAAAGAAGCTGAAACCCCCAAATTCAGAACGTTAACAATGCGATCTTACAGAGTAGGGCTCTTCCAAGGGGCTTCTTCCCTTAGAGGTTATGTTTATTGAATGCCTCAGAAGATATTTGGTCAAACCAACATATCTGGAATATGCAATCCACTAGCCGAAGATCCTGCTAGAAGGCCGCAGAAGATAACCCTCGGGCCGCAGAAGAAACCCTATGGTCACAGAAGAAACCCACTTATAGATCGCCACAAAAGATAACCCTCGGGCCGCAGAGGAAACCCTCTGGCCGCAGAAGAAACCCACTTACAAATCACCACAGAAGATAACCCTCGAACCATAGAAGAAACTCTCGGGCCGCCGAGGCCACAAAATATAATTAATATAGATTTATTTTAATTATGTTTTAGTTTTAAAATGAGTCCAGAGATCAATTTTTAATTCTTTTTTAGTTTAAATTTGTTTAGAATATAAAATATAATGTGTTAATTTTTATTGTTTTACTTCTAATTACCTTACAACATATTTTATTATAGCAAATATTATTTATTTATTACACTAACAAGTGTGGTTCATCATCAGGACCAGATGAAGATGCAGACATGGCAAAGGCTTAAATAGAAAGCAATGTAAAGTGTTTAAATTATTTTTTTTATATTAGAAAGCTTATTTTTTTTTCTGAAACTTATCATATTCTATTTTAATCTAATAAAAATGTTTAAATAATTTTTTATGATCAAAATAAATTCAACACCATCAAAACTTCCTACTTCCAAAATTCAAAATCTTAACAACTGGCACTTAAATTTCCAAATGTTTTTACCAAATTTTCTCAAAAATTATACTAATAAACTTATTTTATCAAAAAGCATACTACATAAACTTCTCCTATCTCTGTGGCTTATGGAGAACAACGAGATTGGTACCATTTTAACAAAGCATATATGATGGAACCATGGTAGCATCCGATAATTTGCATACACAGCAGGCACCCGGGAGCATCGATGATCAAAATACCCTGCGGAGCCATTGAAGTAATGATAAGATGCATATCAGCTTGAGAATTCACATATTCGAGCGAGATAATTGCAATATCGTTTTGATCGTTTGTATGTTGCATATTGTGTTGATATAACCTATGGAAATTTCTCGTGCTGAAAAGAAAATCCTATGGAAATTTCTCACACGCATAATTTGTAATCTCACTCGAAAATATTTTGCAAATGCCTCTTAGTAAAGTAATAAAGGGAGAGGATTTCTCAAACATCTTTACAATTTCAATTTTGATCGTTCTCTTTCATTATCTGGTTCACATGCTTTGCACTCCGGTCGCTTTTTTCATATGGGTCTATGATAGCAGCTGTCCTAGCTTTTGATTTGTACAGCTTTGGAGTTTTTGTTCTGATCTCTCTCGGGATCCTAGGTTCTGTACAGCTTTTGATTTTGTTCTGATCTCTTCGAGGATCCTATGAGTGTCAATCTTGATTTATATGCACTAATATGTCAGCAAGGTGTTTGTCCTTGTTCTGATCTCTTCGAAGATCTTATGACTGTCAATCTTGATTTATATGCACTAATATGTTAGCAAGATATCTGTCCCTTGCCATATTTTATGATCTTTATATTGTCTTAATATAAATCTATGAAAATTTTACTTTCTGAAAAAATGATTTTATTATTTGTATACTTAACCAATAATAACAAATTTCATATACATAGTAATGATTTTATTATTTGTGAACTGATATATACATCACTAAAACAATAATTACTTAGATACCTCGTGAAACGTCCCTATTTACTAGTTTTCATAGATTGCAATAACTCTTTATATATGAGTATGAGTAAACCAGAATGATCTATTGAGATTTGGACACACTTAATATTATTTTCCAATTATTGAGTATTATTTTCTTTAATTATATGAATTTCAACATTTTTCTTTAATTCTTTTCATTTTGGCTTTTCCAATTTTGATTCGTGTAAAAACTTCAAATTTTTTATTAAATATTTTTAAAAATAACTCTAAAAATAACCTTCAAACTTAAACTTTTCCCTAACATCAAATGTCATGTGTCTTTCGTATTGGTATTTTGAATCATTTGTTTCATAACAGCACTTTGAATCATTTGAAACTGGAAATTGGTTAGTGAGTTTAGTTTTAGTTTCAATGTACTGTGAGTTAAGTTTTAAGTTTTAGTTTAGTTACGATGTACTTTGAGTTAAGTTTTAGTTTCGATGGAAGTGAAAAGCAAGTGAAAAGCTAATTTTTAGCTTAATTAAAATCCAAATGTACATAAAGGGTTAGATGAGAAAATCACTTTAATTGAAATCAAAGTGGAAAAGTCACTTTATCAAAGTCCATAAAGCCTACTTATGAAAAATTCATTTGTTTACCCTGTTAATAACGTACATTGGGGTTATCCTTACATTTTCTATAAAGTTTGTATTTCACTTTTTCTTTCTCCTTAAGTCCATAAAGTCTTCTATGTAGCCATTAAGCTTCTTTCATTTGAAGTTTGGAAATTGCATAGTGATTTAATTTGAAATACTGATGATATTGAAAATCTGAAGGGACAAATATCACACTTCACATGATTAAATTTTTACTATTTTGAATTCTATTTAATCTTCTGCTTTAAAAGGTCATCATCACGAAAATATAAATTCACTACTTAAAAATTCCAATATGCAATTTGTCTTCACCGTAAATATTATTTGATAAATGTTGTAATAATGGAGTAAATTATAGATTCGATGTGTTCATTCTAGAGTAATCACAACACTTTCAGTAATATTCTAATAATTGCTAAAGGAAACAAGTTTTTTTTTTTTCAATTATTTAAATAAATACTTTTTTTATGTAAAACCATCACTTTAATTAGTATTTTCCAAAGTTTGTAATAGTTATCCTTAAGAGATTGAATGGTTTTGGAACTAGATAAGAGATTTGTTTTATTTCTATTTTATTTAAATTTGGAGGAAATGAGTCGATCATTGTAGGGTTGAGTTAATTCCTCATATTTTTATAAATAAATCTTTATTGAAAATTTGAAAAGGAATATCAAGAGAAAAAAAAAGTGTGTATGTAGAGATGTTTTCAAAGTGTTGATAAATACAATATATGGTTGTAGGATCTTTTTATGCATGAAATGTTTTTTATATTTGACTTTTCTATGTCATTTTTGCGCAAACAACATGACTATCTATTCCTTGAACTATGTATATTTGGGTGATTTTATTGAGTGAAGTTGTAGGTGGATGAGTTAATTGAGTCTTGTGGCAAAATAGGGATGACCGATTTAGCATATTGGAAGAACATTCTAGTTTGTGTAAGCGTTAAGTTCTAAATATACGAAAATCTAGAAATTGGATTTTCCAAATAAAATAGTTAAGTGAAGTTTCTAATTTCATATTCTAGATATATACTCCTTCTAGCATTCAACTATTTATCCTTTCCCACGAGTGTATCCACACATTAAATCATGAGTTAATAAAGATCATCAGTTGTATCAAGATGAATCGCTACTATCTTTCCATAGAAGTTCGAACATTAAACATCTTGGAATCTAACTTTTAATAAAAGTGATAAAATTAAAGATTCCCTTATATCCTACTAGTCCAAACATTTGAACTCCTTAAGAAATATGCCATCATGATCTATAAGTTGTCTGGATACCCAGATATCATAGTTTCATGGTTAAGGGATATTGGTTGAAAGGTCAAAAGGGTAATATCCAAATCCAAATTTTATTTAACATCATATAGAAAGGAAATCCTAGATTTCCAGCTTCTAGATCTTTGTTAAGTGATGGGAATGAGCATTGGGTTGTAAATTTATTGATTTTTACTAAATTCCATGGATTTTGATACTATAGAAAGGTAGTAAATTTGAGTGTAAGCATGTTTCTACATCAATTTTGGTATTTGAGCAAACAAGAAAGTTGTTGTAGCAAGAAAATATAGAAAGAGAGTGATAAAAAGACGCTGAGAAATGGTAGTGAGAATTAGAGGCAGAGTAATAGTAGGTTGAGGAAGATTGGTTGCTCATGCAATCCTACTTGAATAAATAAGGATCATTTAAGGAAGCTTGAATACCATGGAGACCACACAAAGATGAGGAATTGGAACTATAAATTTTAGTCATAGAGAGGAGGGACCTCAAGTGGAGGTGGAAGAAGAAGAGCCTCGACAATAATACATTGGAGAAATATTGATTAGAGTAATCTTTGGAGTTGTGCTAGATCGATAAAGAAAGTGAATATGTATGAAGGTAGTTTATTTTGAAGAATTGGTTGATTGGATTAGTGCTATGGATAATTATTTTTATTATGAGAGCATAGATGAAGAGATGAAAATAAATCTTGTTATGACCAGATTGAAGAGATCCACAATGCTTTGGTGGGATGTATTAGAAGCTAAGGAAAAGAAAAAAGGAAAGGAAAAAAATAAAAGCTAGAAAAGAATGGAAGCAAAATCGAAAGGTAAGTTTATGCTTAAGACCACCAACTTAATCTTCTTTAAACAACTACAAAATATTAAACACATAGGAAAGTTAGCTAGTAAATACATAGAATAATTTTATAAGCTGGAGTTGGTAATGTTGAAGAGAATGCATAAAAAATAGATAAATATAATAATATGTTAATATTTATTGTTCCTGATTAAATCAATATGTCAGTTCCAAGCAAAATTGAAGAAAATTAATAGGTTGCACTTAAGGCATAAGAGAAGTTAGTCAAGAAGCAATGTCATTGAGGAAGAGCTCAAAACTCAATAAGAGGTATAAGGCAAAAAAGTAGTAGAGGTAGATTTCAAACTAAAAGAGAGAAAATTCAAATAAATTGAGTAGCCATCAAGAGGTAATCACTTATCTAGAAGTAGAAAATCTTATAAAAAAGAGAGTAGGTAGAGGTAGAGGTTTTGAAATAATATGTTAAAAATGTAATAAACATGGTCATAGATCATGTGAATGTCCAAAAACTAATATAATAGTCATAAGGATACACATTTAGCTCAAGCAAATGGGGAGAGTGAATTTATATACACATCAAGTAACAACATAATTTGGAGAAACCTGGTTGATGAAGAGGGTATTACATAATCCAAATCATGACATTAAGAAACCTAACTTAAGGAAGTCATTATTCAAGACCAGGAGTAAAGAAAACATTAAATGTTACAAAGCGAGTATTGATAGTGAAATTATTGATAATTGAGAGTCTACAAAAATGGTTGACAAATTAGGGTTGAAGAAGATGGTACATAGTACTCCCTAGAAGGTGTATTGGTTGCAAAAGGGACAATAAGTATTATTAAATGGGCAATGCCAAGTATAATTTTAGAATGGAATTTATAAGGACTAGGTTAAATGTGATATTATTCCTACGGATTCTTGTCATATTTTATTAGGAATGCCTTGGAAATATGACAAGATATTTATTCATGATGGAAGGAATAATACCTATAGTTTTGAGAACTATGGAAAAAGACACACTCTTATGCCATTAAGATAAGAGAATGTAGCTGGATAAATTAGTTCCAAGGTGCTTGTGGTCATTGGGAAAGAGTTTCTACATTATATTTGTAACTACCCCTCCCACATTTACCCACTTTGACATGCTTTCCTGGGTAAACATGAGCTAAGTGTCACTATGATATCAACTGACCTCCAAGTTTGAGTTATGGAAGTGGAGCCTACAAAAAAGAAATGAACTGACATCCCTCAAATATTGTAGATCACCAAGGAGCTTACCAAGCACCCCAAGTAATTAATCCCTGAGCTAGAACTCTTTTTTCACTTGGTTTACACCGAACCACACCCTTGACACATTGTGCATGCAATTATGAGGGTCCAACCACACCCATAATCCTGTCTGCATGTAGTTATGACCCAAATTTTCCTATTATGTGCATGTGGTCAAGAGATCGATGCCAGTTTTTGAGGTTAACCTCTAGACCACTACCCAAAACTACCTGTAACTTTCCAAAATCACGACAATGATGATAACAATTCTAAACAATAAAAAATTGAGCAAGATCTTGAAAAATACATGCCTAATGCAAGATGGACATTTAGTCAAATAGATAGTAAACATATAAGCTAGAGGTCGTGAATGTATATCTGATCATAAAATTTTGAACTTCATCTGAAAATCACTAAGAAAGTTCAATGCCTTCCCAAGCTAGCTGCAACAACACTCCCATGCATTCATTAACCATTTAGTAATTTATCAAATCATGAACATGAGCCATAGCTAGAGCACATCATAAAAATAGGAATATAACCCTAATAGAAACTATGGCAAATCCATAGGGGCTTCACTCAATGAACTTTTGACATATAATGTGCATTAATAACATACAAAACAATACCCTTATTTTGACTACATATTGGAAAATGCCTATAAAAAACATATTATTTAACACCCTATCAATATGAACCCAATACACCTTCCCAATTTAAAAAACCCTTACTTTCACTAGAAATTGTAGGTATCCATTTTTTCATTAACATTTTTATATCTTTTTGTATTTTTTCATTAACGTTGAGCTCCATTTTTTATACCTACCAATATAAAAACCCTTTACCCCCTATTATATGCACAATATATTATCTCATTTTTTTCTCAATATATATCCCCCAATAGGGATGCAAGTGGTATGGTATTGCTCCCCCCAGTGAATCTTATGTGGACAAATCATCTATAAGATCATCATAATAACCAATAAAAGTGCTCATCAATCACAATAGGAAAATATATCATATTAACATATGAAAATTCCAACCAAGTTAGGAACTTCCACATACCACTCGACCATAGGTTAGGCTAAACCAAATCTCTCTTTTAGTCAATAATCCTCGCACCATATTCCAAGCATGAATGTGGGACCATAAATGTTTAACTACAATAAAACCAATCAGAACTTCCAGAGGCCAAACCACGTCAACCCTCAAGCAGAGTGATCTCACATATACGACCTAGAAATGACTAACATCAACCAGATTAGTTTCTACCCAAGATGTCCAGGGCTCCAATAAGTAGTAACTCAACCCACATTCTCCATGGGACCCAAGTTGTTACAGAGATCCAAAGATCTCTTATATCAACCCACGACCTGCATGGAACCCAAGTTGTTTCAGGGCTCTAGAGAATTTGTCCCAACAAACATCCATATGAGATCTGCGAACTAATAAGGAAATCAAATGGGAAACCCATTACATCATGGCTATCGAGGAATGGCAAGGCAAGGTTGAAACCATTATCAATCTAGGCAATTCTCCATGCTAATGACAACACATAACCAAGGAACCACATGCATATACCATGCATCCAAAAGGTAGCAAGGAGATCGAGCATGCAACCTATTACCTACAAAGTAAGCCTAATGTAGTTGTTTATTGAATTGTCTCCTTGCACTTCATTGCTTTCCTTTGCTTTCTTTCTCCATATCCAAGTTAATTCTAGAGTGCTCCAAGAATACTCTAAGTGTGCAAGAGTGTAAGAGAGGCAAGTATGAAACTTAAAAAAGCTAAACAAAAAGCTATGAATTGTTTCTCTGATGCTTTTTATCATTGATGTCTTATTTTTCTTCATTTTCCTTCATTTTCCCTCTAATTTCCCTTGCATGCAAATATGTGTCTCTTCACCTTCCTTTTTTTCCTTTATTTTCATAACTAAATGTCATTTATTGCCTCTTTTCCTTTGCCAATTTCCATACACATTAATAAACCACAAGTGATGCCCACTATAATATTTACCCACCATATAGCTCGCAATACATTTCTCATGACTTTGGTCTTATTTATTTGCATGGAAAATCAACCAACAGTTCTTACAAACCTCTCCCCCTTGGGTGAACACCACCCTTGGAGTTCAATGACGCTTATTATCAGCAAAACATGCTGCCCATAGTGCTAATAGCTCAATCCAACATTTACAATGACAAACTACTGACACCATGAACACCATACTAGTTATTGGAGCTTTACAACACAACTCGATGTAGTGTTTAAAACATACTGCTCATTGAAGATTTATAGTATTTATAATACACGTATGCATATATAAATATAAACCAAACACATCTACTAAACCAAGAAATAAAGAAGGATATAGTGCCCACATATGATCAATCATTTCCCATGTAGCTTCATCGGGCCCAAAGTGCTTCTAATGCACTTTAACTTGCTCTATTTCTTGTGTTCCATATCATGAGTTGTTTCCACTGCAAAATTCACTTAGGTTCTGGCTAGAATTCTCCCTCTGGTTCCATATAGAATATAGACCAATTAATCACATGATCAACATCTTGGACATATCTCTTAAGCAATGAAACATGGAAAACATAATGGCCTTTCACTCTTGGTGATAGTGAAAGTCAGTAGGCAACTGGTCCAATGCTCTTAAGGATCTCAAAAGCCCAAAAATATTGAGTTACCAACTTAGCACATGATCTTATCCTCAACGAGCTTCTCTTGGGCTTGATGCACAAGTGTGCATGCTCTCTAACATGAAACTCCTTGAATGCTCTATTTTGATCTACATAACTTTTATGCATGTCATGTGCTTCCTCTAAATTCCTCTCCTTCTCATCTTAGACAACATATCTGGTCCAATCAACAACTTGCTCACTGGATCACTCCAACTGATAGGAATATTAGAACTCTACCTATAAAAATCCTCAAATGGACTCATCCTCATGGATTCCTAGTACCCATTATTATATGTGAAAACCACCAATGGAAGATACTCCTAGCACTTCTATTGTTGATGCATGACATAAATCCTCAACATGTCCTCAAGAATATTTTTAACCCTCTTTGTCTATCCATTTATCTACGAATAATAAGTTGTGCTCGAAGCTAACTCTATCCCCAAACCTGCAAACAACTCCTTCCAAATCCTAGAAGTGAACTTGACATCTTTGTGTGATATGATATTTTCTTGGGAACACCATGCAACCTCATTATCTCCGTGATGAATATCTAACTTTTCTCACTAGATGAATTAGTAGACTTCAACCTTGCTCAACGTGTCAACCACAACACTGATAGAATCATGATGTCTAGATGTCCTCACAAAACCTGTACTAAAGTCTATGGAAATGATGTAACACTCTTGTTAACTTGATTGAGACATTATTGTTGTTCAACAAAACCTGTAATGAAGTCCATGGAAATGATGTAACACCCTCATTAACTTGATTGAGACATTATTTTTGTTCAATGTTGACTTATATTGATTAAGTGGTTGTTTTATATTTTCTTTAGTGAGTTGGAAATAAATAAATTAGAAGTTGTTTTATGAATTAAAAAATTGTTTTGTGATATATGGAGAATTAGTTAATTAATTAAAGTTATTTATGTAGTGTGTTAGAGATTAATTGGTAAAAGGAAACAAAGAATTTCATATTTGAGTTCATACCAAATTATGCACATGCGTATATACAAAGTAGTAAGGGATGGCAATATCTAACTTCTCCTAGAAAATGTACGAAGGATTATTAGGTGGAACTTAACCATAAATGTTTGGAAATGGTTTGGAAAGTGATTATTCCCAAGAAAGAGACTAGGAAAAATAGTGGCTAGAGAGAGAGGCCAGACCCTCAGACATACAAACAAAAAGGAAGTAGTGGCTAGAGAGAGAGGCCAGAACCTCACAGATAGACAAAAAGGAAGTAGTGGGAGATAATGACTATAACCATAACTATAAATCTTTGTGGGAAGAGTATGCAAAACTATTAGCCTAGAGTTAGTGGGAGAAAAATGTTGACTACACCCAGGAGTAGAGCAAGGAATTACTCAGGTAGTGGCAAAGGCAAATTACTTAGTCTGTAAACATGGGTTCCAACTTGTTTTCTAATAGTTAGAGGAAGCTCAGGGGTTGCCATAGAAATATTGGCTTACAGTTGGGAGAAAAGGTTACACATAATGTAGCTTAAAGGATAACTGCATTTGTTGCAAGCAGAGAGACATAGGAAAAATCTGAAAATGAGTTATACAGTTGTTATTTATTGTCTAGTTTGTATTATTTTATTTCAAGAATGGATGATTCAATTTCTATCTGATACCATATCCTTAGGTGGTATCAGACTTTGAAAAATCTTCCAAATTTGTCAAGTATTCTAAAAAACGCAACAGATCAGTTGTTATCGGCATTTGGTATCGACACCTTTTATAAGTAACCACTATGCACAAGTTTAGACTTAAGCAAGGGAGAGGTATCAACTCAGGAAGATCATATTTTATCATAATATCCAAGACCCGACAAGAAAAAGAGTCGAAAACTTTTCTGTTCAACGAACTTTATATAGTTAAAAATATATATAAAAATAAAAACTCATGCAGATTTTTCAAGAACTTTCTAGAAAGAAAAATATGATATCAAAAAATTATATGATAATATCATACAACAAAAAAATATTTATTCCATTAATAGAAACATTACGAAGAAGTTTAAGTTGAAGAAAAAAAGAATCGTCAAAAATCTTGTGGCTATTATTGCATTTACTATGTTATTCTTTTTAACCCGAATTTCCATCACAGGGAATATTCGCGCCTATTCTGGCTTGATAAAAAATAGCAATAATATTTTCATAATTAATAATAATAAACAATCAATTTATACATTTCATAGATGTATATAACTAGCACAACCATATTTAATAATGTGGTTGATATACGCTAATAGGCATATATGAAGTACACTTACAATCACATTAGTAAATGTGATTGACATATGTCGATAGGCTTATATCTACCACATTAATAATTATTTGGTGTATAATGTAAATGTGGCTATTAAAAAATAAATATTTGTAATTGTTAATAATGATATAAATAATAATATGGTTATTATATTAATACTATACTATATATTAATATAATGATATGTTTTTATATAATATTATATTAATAGTTATATTTCAAACTATAACATAATTAACATAATATTCTAAACCAATGGATTAAAAAACCCAAGGAATTTGTAGTATAAACCCAATGTATTATAAGCCGAAGAGATTTAAATTAGAGCCTAGAATTACTATTGTAAACCTTATGAATGATATTATACCCTAGGAATATAAACCATATGATTAATATATAAACCTTAGGCTTAATATTTTTTGTGTAAATTATGCTACTTCTAATATTATACAAAAAAGGTTACAAAAAGGATTACATCCGCCATGCTAAGATGGCTGCCGCTGAACAGTTGAGCTTACTATGACTAGACACGAACCTGAGAAACTGTGGAACGATGAGACTGTCCACTGACTCCAGACCCCAACCCATATGAAACTAGTTACATGCCAAAAAGCTCCCAATCCCTACCGAGGCGAGGGGGAATTTTACAAACATTGAGATTCCAGACATAACAGACATAAAAGACATAACAGACACAACATACTTCAACGAGAATCGACCCAAAACCATGACTGACTCATAACCTCCAGTGCGCACAGTGACCACCGTGCTGCCATTCTGAGACTGTGAGAGCGGTCTCCAAAACAACCAAGCAACAGGCTTACGCATCCATGGAGGTGGATGGTTACTCCTCCAGCATAGGACATGCATACGGATCAGAGGCACTCGAATCTGTGTAGGGGGGATCGTTCCTTGCAGGCTTGCTTGTTCCCACCACTGCACCCAAGGCTTCCGCAGGCTGCAGTCGAGAACTCTGAACAGGCGAGGGTGGTCGTGGCTGCGCTGGGACCTCTGGCATGGCTGCGTGTTCACATTTCTCGATCCGAACTGTAACATAATAGATGGCATTGTCCAAGGCGCATGGAAACCGGAAACGAGTGGATGGGTGAGAACCGAGCGAGCACGTCGCTGCCCTTCCCCGCCCTCTTCCTCTGCCTCGTCCCCGCCGAGCTCCAGGTGAATTGATTTCCTCAGAGGGGGAGTCGAAGGAGGCTGAGGATCGTGGAGAGGAAGCACGACCTCTAGAACCACCCCTTGAGCCACCCCGTCGACTAATGAGGCGCAGCCGCTCACGCGGTATCCTGAAACCAAACCGCACACTAATCTGCCCAGAAACCGAATTTTCCCTTCGCCACACAGTGACGTGGGCCAATGCAGAAGCTTACAAGGTAAACAGTAGTCCGTTGAGATAATGCAATTATAAGGGTCGAGACTTACCACCCTGAACTGCAGCCGAGGAAAATCCAGAGCAGCGAGGGGCGAATTGCTCGTAGGGACCCAAATATGCTGAAGCCGAATGTCTTCCGGATCATCGAAGGGCAAGTAACGCTTAGAGACCAGGACCAGCTGAATCAGGCAGTCGATGAAGCCTAAGCGACCCAAGGTAAAGACCAAGGCCTTCTGTACAGAGGGCCAAGGTCTAAATCCTGGTAAACGCAACCATGGCACCCTCATCCTAGACCATAACAGACTACTCACATAACACAGAGACTTGACATGCCAGATGCTAACCATACCAACATTCGCCAACCACACACAGTGCATTTGCGGGCGGAGGTGATCTACTGTTATAGCACGCTGAACAACTGTTTTCCCATGAGAATTTATGGCAGCATTAAACCTGGCCGGACAGAGGAAGAAGTATCAAGACGCTTTGGGCCATCTGGCTAATGAGGGCAGCCACTTGCCCCTTAATGAGGCCGCCCTCTCATTTATTCGCTTATTTATCACCCGCAGCTGGGGATTGAAGGTCCTGAGTTGCCAAAGAGAGGCAATCCTGTTGAAGTTTAATGTCCTCTGAGTCATTGAGATTACCTGAGTAGGGGAGGCTATTCAGATCAACTCCTTGGTTGGCCAGATGATCTACTACCTTGTTGGTTGATCGTTTAACGTGCTGAAAGATAATACTATTGGGACTCCTGAGTCGTTCCTCCAGTGCTTCTAGCCTGTTGAGCAGTCTCCAACTGGAAGCAGGTTTGGTAGCTGGTGATCCTGCTTGTATTCGAATGGCTGCATTGATGAGGATCAGAGAGTCTCCCTCTGCTACTAGCGGATAGTACCCTTGTTGATCGGCTACACATATGCCTTTCCATAGGCCTTCCAGTTCTGCAACATTGTTAGTATCGTTGCCTATGGAGCCAAAGAAAATGTGTTGAACTATACCTTTATCATTTCTAATAACTCCGCCATATCCAGTTGGTCCTGGATTTCCTTTGGCTGCACCATTGAAATTCAGTTTGAATGATGATGAGATTGGGTGGGTCCAATGCACAGGGGAGACAAGCTTGGGAGATGATCTGGAGGGAGCAGAGGGAGCGCAAGATATGTGAAGATCCCATGATTTCCAAATGAGTTGCTCTTGAGGGGAGGAAGGCCAATCTGTTTCTTGCCATGATCGAAGCGCCAGGGTTTCTTGAATGTTTTGCTTGAAGAGAAGCCAGAGAATGTCAAAAGGGCGATTCTTATTGTTGAAGACTCTGTTATTCCTTTCCTTCCAGAGGGACCAGTAAAGGAATCCTGGGATGAGAGTCCACAGAGAATTCAAAAGGGGGTTGTTATACGGCTGCTTGGGCCAAGTTCTCAACAAGTTTGCGATGTCTCCCTGACGGTGTCCTATTCTTTGGTTGCATCTGTCAATTTGATCCCAGAGTTGAGCCGCGAGGGGGCAAGTCTTCATAAGGTGCAGAATGGCTTCCGTTTGGAGTGAGCAGTTTGGACATCTTGAGGGCCCAATAAATCCCCTTCTTTTGCAAATTGTCCCAGGTGAGGATGCGCTTTTTGCTTAAGAGCCATAGGAAAGTAGAGACCTTGGGACAAAGTTTGGACTGCCATATGTTATTCCATAGCGGATCTTTGTCATTTTGGCTTTGAGCATACCGCAAAATATAGGCCTCTTTCATAGTGAAGATTCCTTTTGTTGAGTTTCCCCACCTTAGTTTGTCCTGCTTGTTTGACTTCTTGATTTTCCTATGACTCAGTTCTTCCTCAATGCTTGCGTGGGTCTCTCCTTGCCATTCCGGTTGCTAAGAACTAGCTGGCTTCCACTGTTGATAATCTTTAGTTTCTTGTTGTTGCCAGAACTGGGAGATGCTAACAAGATTGTTGTGCTGCATATATGTCTGCCAGAGGGGTTTGTGGAAGATTGAGGCAAGCTTTGGGAGTTGCTGCCACGAATCCTCCCAAAAACACGCTGAGTTTCCCGAATGAACTTCCCAGAAACTGTTCTCCTGAATGAAGGCACTATGAAGTTTAGCCGCATTCCAGATCATGGAGCCTGAGATGCTTGGACTGATTCTAATTAGATCCTCCCATTGACTGCCAGGCACGTATTTGGCTTGCCATAATTTTGCCCAAGGAATGTGAGGTTTTGCAAGCCAGTTCCACCAAACTTTCGCTCCCATGGTATGATTACTTTGCAAGGGATTCTTAAGGCCTAGTCCTCTGTTGGATTTTAGTTGGCATACTTCTGACCATTTAACTAGGGCCCATTTTCTGTTGAGACCTATTGATCCCCATAGAAAGTTCCTCTGAAGATTACGAATGGCTTTGAGGACCGACTTGGGAGTGGCTAATATGGAAAAGAGGTAAAGAGGCATAGCCTGGAGCACGGATTTGATCATGATAAGTCGACTAGTTGTATTGAGCGATCTGTAAGTCCAGGAGGAGAGTCTGGCTTCCAGCTTGTCCAGGAGCATTCGCCAAGATGCATGCTTGAGAGCAGAAACCATTAGTGGGGCACCCAAATATTTGGACGGGAGCGCGGCAATGGTAAATCCAAGGATGCGTGCGACATTCCTTTGAATGGAGACATGGGTGTTGAAAAAGAAGAGCTGGAATTTGGATGCATTGATTGAGGTACCCGAGGCTTCAGAGAACAGCTCAAGCAAGGCTTTGAAGGACTTGGCTTCTGAAGATGAAGGATGACCAAAGAGCATTATGTCGTCAACAAAATGTTGATGGGATAAAGGGTAGAGTCCATGAAGTGCTATGCCTTTGATTGTCTGAGATGAAACAGCATGATGAATAAGACGACTGAGCCCTTCCGCCATCAGGACAAAGATGAAGGGGGAGAGGGGGTCCCCTTGCCGAATGCCACACGATGAGCGGAAAGGCAAAGACGGCGAGCCATTGAGAAGAACGGAGAAGCAAGGAGATGAGATGAGGATCATAATCCATTGAGTGTAGGTTGCATTAAAGCCAAAGGCTAGAAACGTCTGTTGGATATACTCCCAATTGAGCTTGTCAAAAGCTTTGGAGAGATCAAGCTTCATTATCATGCCTGGTTTTTTTAGGATTTTTAGGGAATGGAGTACCTCATTTGATAGGATGATACCATCCATGATCTGGCGCCCTTCGATGTATCCCGTTTGTTCCGGAAGGACGAGAAGAGGCAGAAGAGGTTTGAGTCGGTTTTCCACCACTTTGGAGATAAGTTTATATATAACGTTACAAAGGGCAATGGGCCTGAATTTGTCAGGCATATTTGCTTCTTCCCCTTTGGGAACCAGAGCAATGAAAGTGGAGTTGAGGGAGGGTATGAGCCAATGCATGGAGCGAGATTCTTCCACCAATTCCCAGACCTCTGTACTTATGAGTTCCCAGAAATCATGAAAAAAATTTGAGGTAAAGCCATCAGGTCCAGGATCCTTACCATCTTTTAGCTGCGCCATTGCTTCCTCCACCTCTTGCTTTGTAACCGGTTGAAGTAAATTTTGGTTGTGTTTTTCTGTGATGAGCTTGGGGATGTGCCTAGTAACCTCTCGGATGGCTGCTGTTCTGCTCCGAGTTTGTTCCTTGAGCGCTTCCTGAAAGTAATCCCTGAGTTCTTTTTCCATGTCTTCATGCTTTCCTAAATTCTCCCCTTGAATGTTATTAATGAAAGCAATGTTGTTATGCATTCGTCGTTGAATAGTAGAACGATGGAAGAATTTTGTATTTTTTTCCCATTCTTTAAGCCATCTTATTCTGGATTTTTAGCACTAGAGGATTTCCTCTTGTAATCTTCGAGCTTCTAATGCTGTCCAAAGGGATTGTTCCTTGTTTGCCAATTCTTCTATTCTGCCCTCTAGGATGATGGCTTGCTGAATAGTGCTCATTTCCTGCTCAAGTTTTTGCTTGGATTCCCTGATGTTCTCGAATTGGGTTTTATTCCATACCTTCAGCACTTGCTTGAGGTGTCTGAGTTTCCATTGGAATTTGAACATCTTTGCACCTTCTGGGGGGGAGAAGGACTTCCATGCCGCATGGACCACCTCTTTGAAATTGGGATGACTGGACCAGAAGGCTTCAAATCTAAAAGGTCGATTGCAGTTTTTTCCCGGTCTTGTCCATTGCAACATTATGGGCCAATGATCCGATCCCCCCTGAGGTAAGATGGAGGCGTGAAAGTCTCCGCCTAGGTGAATAGCGTTATCTGAGATGAGAAAGCGGTCAAGTCGAGAGGCAATATTATGTACTGCCCTGCGCTTGTTCGTCCATGTGAAAGTTCCATTGGATGTTTGTATATCTATGAGTTGATTACTTCGAATGAAGTCTTTGAATCCTGCGCTGTCATCTTCCAGCTTCATGCGCCCTCCTTTTTTTTCCCCTAGATGAGTGATTATATTGAAATCACCTCCACTGATCCACAAGGCAAATTTTCTGGTAGAGTTCAAATCTGTTAACGCGTCCAACACTTCTAGCTTGTGATACATATCTTGCGGGAAGTAAGTATTGGTGAGGAGCCCGTGTATACCCGTTCCAATAAGATGAAAATTGGCTTGAATGAAGTGGTGAGTAGCATGGAAATATTGAAGCATAAGAATCTGCGGGTTCCATACAATGGATAGCCCACCCGAAGCTCCTACTGCGTCCACTGAGACTGATCGACTGCCACTCCAGGCTTTGTGGAGGATCTTTTCAAGAGCAGTACTAATACTTTTTGTTTCTTGTAGGAAGACCATAGCTAGTTTTTCTAACTGTATCATATTTTTTAACATTTTGTGTTTTGAGGGGCTGTTGAGCCCACGCATGTTCCAGGAGATGAGCTTCATGAGGAACTATGGGGGCGGGGCTTATAAAACTTTGTCAACTTCGGGAATCTCCCTGATTCCATAAGTATTTCTCCTAGAATGATAGTTCTCTGTAGATCAGTTTTGTGCCCTCTCTTCTTTGTTTCTTTTAGGATTTTCTTGCCATCCCATGGACTACCTGCCTGTATTCCAAGGCATTTTTTGTGCTGAGCTTTGATTAGAACTCCCTCTAATCTGTCTATTTCCCAAGGGGGGATTGAATTATATTCTTTTTGCTTGCAGGAATCTTCAAGTTTGAGTATATCCAGTCCATATAGACTTACATTCTCTTGATCTTCCTCCATCTTAATGGGGATACTCTGAAGATCTTTTGTGACCCCCTCTTGCAAACTGAGGGCTAGAGTTGCGTCGAGATCCATGGCTGAGGGTTGCATGTCAGCGTCTATAGCTGGCATTTTTGGATTCGAGTAAAGAGGAGCATTGAAGGGCACCGAAGAGGAAGGATCCATGGGGTTTCTGAGGTCCTGAGATGACGAAGGTGGCAGAGGAGTGGCCTGAGATTCATTCGGCTTAGAGGCATAGGGATCTTGAGGGGAAAGGACTTGAAATCTATTCTGGGAGGCAGCCTTCTTGGGACTAGAGGGAGCAACAACATGATTTTTGGTATGTCTGCGTCGAGTGGGCACTTTAATGAAACCCTCAGAGTCTTTATTAACCTCGTTAGCAGAAGATTTGAGCTGGGTGGTCAGAGGACAATCCATAAACAGATGACCATGTTCATGGCATTTACGACAGCGGAACGGGATATGTTCATAATCAAGAGGTTGAATCCATTCAAAGTCATCGTGATAAAGACTTACCGAGTCTGCGAGGGTCTTCTTTAGATGCATCTGGACGCAGATCCTGGAATATGAGGTGAATCTTCTATTTTTGGTTTCCTTTGCAACTTTTATCAAGGTGCCAATGCGATCTCCGATATCCTTCATAGTTTCTTCTCTCCAGTACTCCGAGGGGAGGGAATACATGCGAATCCAAACTGGAGCATGACTGAGATCTTCTGTATCAGGATTGAACCTGGGTTTCCAGTCTCACAGGAAGAGACCAGCTGAGTTGAAGAAGTAGGGGCCTCCTTCAAATACTCTGATTTTATCCTCCAAGCAGTTGAATACAGTAGTAAAGAAGCCTTTAGGGCCTAGTAACAGTGAAACTTGCGCTTTGGGTTTCCATTTGGAGGCAATCCATCTGTATAAGGCTTTTTCCATTGGCCAGAAGCCGAGAAATTTTCCAATGAGTGCATGATCTTTCATGTATTGTATTTCTCCATTGATTCTATGGCTGGGTAGCTCAACTTTGATTCTTTTTGTCGCTTTTGGGATGCAAGTTGCCGATGTCGCCTTTAGCTGTGACGCCCTTGGAGTATTATTCTCTTCTCCTTCCGTGTCTGTGTGTTGTACTGATATGTCAGGCTGTTCAGAGCTTTGACCTTGATCTGGAAATGAACCAGGTGGAGGCGGGGAGATCACGGGAGCGCCACCGTTCACTTGCTACTCATTTGAAGGAGGGGGGGCATGAGATCCCGCCCCTCCCACCAGGGAGGACATGACGTGATGCCCGGTAGAAGCCAAAACCGTAACTGCTAACGTTTCTAAGATGAATGACGCACTGAGAATGTCTGATGGCGCAGAGGCATGGGACTGAGCATTGGCTGCACAGTGCAGAGCTCAGAGCCTAGGGTTTCTCCTCCTCTGCTGCACAACAAATTTTTTTCATGTCTTGATCCTTTACAAACTAGGTAAATCAACCTTAGGCTTAATATTATAATCCCAAGGGAATAACATTAGACACTAGGATTAACATTAAACCCTACGAATATAAACCATACGATTAATATTATAAAACTTTTATAAATTGTATGATTAATTTTATAAAACAAAGGGATTAATACTAAAAATTAAAGTGAATAGTATTAAACCCAAGGGATTAATATTATTATCCTAATGGATATAGATCCTAATATAAATATTATAAACCTTAAAATAAACATTAAACTTGAAGATTCATATCATGAACCTGACGATTAATGTTATAAACTCAATAGATTAATAAACCCAAGTGATTAATATTAAAAACCAAGGGAATATGAATCCAAGGGAAGAACATCAAACCCTAGCATGAATATTAAACCATAGCAATATAAAGTCTAAAATTAATAAACTCAAGGGATTAATATTGTAAACCATAAGCTTAATATTATACCCTAGGAATATAAAACTTATGATTTATATTATAAAGTCAATGAATTTATATTATAAACTCAATGTATTATAAACCAAATGGATTTATATCAAACCATAAGATTAATAGTATAAACCCTATCAATAATATTATAGCCTAGTAGTATGAACCCTTATATTAATTAATCCAAGGGATTGATATTACAAACATAAGGCACTACTAAAAACAAGAGATTGGTACTAAGACTCAGAAACCCAAATACCTAAAGATTTATTTTAATTATAGTTTTAGTTTTAAAATAAGTTGAAAGATCAATTTTTTTGGGTGTAAATTTTTTTAGAGTATAAAATATAAGGTGTTAACTTTTATTGTTTTATTTCTAATTACTTTAATACATATTTTTTATTATAGTGAATATTATTATCTGGTCTTGATGATGAGCCATACTTGTTGGTTCGAAATGCATCGGCTAACAAATTCTCTTATGTGATTTCTACCGAAAAACTTTATTTAATTCACTATGGATCACAAAAACTTGAATACAGAAAATAACGAATATTATTTATCTATTTAAAAAGAATGAAAAAAAACACTTATATTTCTTTATAACTAAACTGTAAAATAAATCTCTAGATTCAACAACAAAAACTAATCAACTAAATTCAAAATGACAAGAACGAAGCCCGCAATACTTTATTCCTCCCAGAACTATTGAAAAATTATAAATTGCAGTGGATTTATAGGATTCAAATGTTGTCAAACTGTGATGGGAGATTTGGGTGGCAGGAACGAAGCCCGCAAAGTATTATTCCTCCTAAAGCTATCGTATATTATGTTGGAGATTAGGTATAAAGGCATTTAGTCAGCTCGCCTTAATTTGAACATGCGTTTTCTCTTTCCAGTGCCATTAGTATCATACCATAATCGGTGTTCTCTACAGAGTTCATAATTTAATTTGGTGGGATGGTTATTTTTATAGAATTTTGCTATAAAAAAAAAATAATATTGAGAGTGTTTAATAGTTTCTTAGCTTGGAAAGTTTATTTATTTTTTCTGAAATTTATTATATTTTCTTTTTAATCTAATGGAATCTATTATATATTTTTTTAATCTAATGGAAGTGTTTGAATGGTTTTTTATGATAGAAAAATAGATTCAGTGTTAGGATATTCCGACACATAGGAAATAGTTAAGTATAACTTGGTCTAGTATAGAGTTAGGTAAAGTGTGTTT
>APFE030886263.1:132508-162469 GCA_000404065.3 Pinus taeda
AGGCCATCCAGATTGGGATGTAGCTATGAATGAAGAATATCGTTCATTATTGGCAAACGATACATGGGATCTTGTTCCTCTACCAAAGGGACGAAAACTTGTTAGATGCAAATGGGTTTACAGAACCAAGTATGAACTAGATGGGAAAGTTGATAAACATAAAGCTTGTCTTGTTGCTAAGGGCTTTTCACAAGTTGAAGGAATTGACTATATTGAAACCTTCCCCCCTATTGCCAAAATGAACTATGTCTGCCTTGTTCTTTCCCTTGTTGCCTCTTTCAAATGGGAAGTCCACCAGATGGATGTTAAATCTGCCTTCTTGCATGGGGACTTGCATGAAGAAATCTATATGGAACAACCTATTGGGTTTATACAAACAGACTCCAGTCTTGTATGTCGACTTAAGAAATCTCTTTATGGTCTCAAGCAAGCTCCTCGGGCTTGGTATGCCAAAATGGATAACTTTCTTTTAGAATCTGGCTTTTCTAGGTTTCATTCTGACAATACTGTCTACACCAAGACAGTGGGAAACTCTCTTATCATCCTTGTTCTTTATGTTGATGATCTTATTCTTACTGGTAGTGATCCCATCCTTATAAACCATGTGAAGTCCAGCCTTAAAAAGAAATTTGAAATGACAGACTTAGGACACTTACACTATTTTCTCTGTCTTCAAGTCTTGCAATCCAAGGAGGGTATTTCCCTTTCCCAGTCCAAGTATGCTTGTGATATTCTTCGTCATTTTCACATGGAATATTGTAAGCCAGCTCCTTCTCCCTTTCAGTCTGGATTCAAACTTTCAGTCACTTGTACTTCCCCAGAAGTTGATGCTACCTTATATCGTCAACTTGTAGGGAAACTTTTGTATCTAACCCATACACGTCCTGACCTTTCCTTTGTTTTTGGCCTTGTTGCTCGGTTTATGCAAACCCCACGTGAAAGTCATTGGAAAGCAGCCAAAAGAATACTTCATTATGTTCAAGGTACAGTTCAGTTTGGAATTCATTACAATGCTGAAGCATCTCCTCTATTGGTTGGTTTCACCGATTCTGATTGGGCTGGTGACCCTGATGATCGGAAGTCTACTGTCGGTTATGTGTTCACTCTTGGTTCGGGACCTATTACATGGGCTTGCAAGAAACAAGGTGCCATTTCTCTTTCTTCAGCAGAAGAAGAATATCGTGGTTCCGTAGAAACTAATAAGGAAGCCTTGTGGCTTCGTCAGATCCTATCAGAGTTTGGCTTTCAGCAGCAGCATCCAACTACACTTTGGTGTGACAATCAAAGTGCCATTCAACTATGCAAAGGTCCAGTCCAACATCAGCGTAGCAAACACATTGAACTACACATGCACTTTGTCAAAAAGCTCATTCATGACCATGTTCTTGAAGTGCAATATTGTTCAACAGATGATCAAGTTGCAAACATCTTTACAAAGGCTCTCACAAAGGTGAAGTTTACTAAACTTCGATTTATAGTTGGAGTTCAGGAAGTTCTCACTAAGGGGGGATAGGCTCTAGTGCCGCCTTCCTTCTCCTATTGTGTCATATTTGTAAATCCTTCAATCCTATCGCAAGTTGTTCTTAAGGGGGGATGTTAGGATATTCCGACACATAGGAAATAGTTAAGTATAACTTGGTCTAGTATAGAGTTAGGTAAAGTGTGTTTCTTTACTATGTACATTTGTACCTTACAATCTGACGGTCACGATATGTAGTGATCCGACGGTTCATTCTCTCCTCGGTATTACCGACACTTGATCCGTGGCTTGACACCCGATTGGTCCATGAATTCTATTTAAAGCGCATGTAGGGTCATTTGTAGGTTAACCGTGCATGAGAGAAGCTTATGTAAATTTCATTCTTTTATTAATAAATTGCCTGAAGTGGCCGCGTTGGCTCAGGCCATGGACTGTTTCCCTCTTTGAGGGTTTTAACCACATCAAAAATACTGGTGTGTTGATCTGTGATCTGTTTGTGAGCGGTGTCCTTTGGGGTTCTGTCTGAGGAACTTACCCTGTAAATTCCTACATTCAGTACTATCAAAAATTCTTAAAACATCCAAAATTCAGAATCTTAACTATAACTTAAATTTCCAAAAAAAGTTACGAGATTTGATAAAAAATAATACCAAATAATAGAAATCATACCAAATTTCTATTATTTTATGACATAAGCTTTTCCTATGTCTGTGGTCTCTGTGGCTTATGGAGAACAAGTTACCAGATTTGATAAAAAATCATACCAAATAATAGAAATCACACCAAATTTCTATTATTTTATGACATAAGCTTTTCCTATGTCTGTGGTCTCTGTGGCTTATGGAGAACAACGAGATTGGTAGCGTTTTAACTAAAAGCCAAATGTACATAAAGGGTTAGATCAGAAAATCACTTTAATCGAAATCAAAGTTGAAAAGTCGCTTTACCAAAGTCCATAAAGCCTACTTATGAAAAATTTATTTGTTTACCACGTTAATAACGGACACTGGGGTTATCCTTACATTTTCTATAAAATTTGTATTTCACTTTTTCTTTCTTCTTCAATATTCTATGTAGCTATTGAGCTTATTTTCATTTGAAGTTTGGAAATTTCATAGTGATTTAATTTGAAATACTGATGATATTGAAAATCTGAAGGGACAAATGTTGAATGGGGTTGCTATGTAACAAATATCACACTTCACATGATTAAATTTTTACTATTTTGAATTTTATTTAATCTTTCGCCCTAAAAGGTCATCATCATGAAGGTATAAATTCACTACTAAAATCTAGTATGCAATTTGTCTGCACCGTAAATCCTATTTGATAAATGTTGTAATAATGGAGTAAATTATAGATGGGAGGTGTGTTCATTCCAGAGTAATCTCAATACTTTTAATAATATTTTAATAATTTCTAAACAAAACAAGTTTCTTTTTGTCAATTATTTATATAAATACTTTCTATGTAAAACCATCACTTTAATTAGTATTTTCCAAATTTTGTAATAGTTATCTTTAAGAGATTGAATAGTTTTAGAGATAGATAAGAGATTTGTTTTATTTCTATTTTATCTAAATTTGGAGGAAATGAGTCAATCATCCTAGGGGTTAAGTTAATTCCTCATATTTTTATAAATAAACCCTTACTCAAAATTTGACAAGGAATATCAAGAGAAAGAAAAACTGTGTATGTAGAGATGTTTTCAAAGTGTTGATAAATACAATATATAGTTGTAGGATCCTTTTATGCATGAAATGTTTTTTATATTTGACTTTTCTATATCATTCTTGCGCAAACAACGTGACTATCTATTGCTTGAACTATGTATATTTGGGTGATTTTCTTGAGTGAAGTTGTAGGTGGATGAGTTAATTGAGTTTTGTGGCAAAATAGGGATGACCGATTTAGCATATTGGAAAAACATTCTAGTTTGTGTAAGCATTAAGTTCTAAATATATGAAAAATCTAGAAATTGGATTTTCCAAATAAAATAGTTAAGTGAAGTTTCTAATTTCATATTCTAGATATATACTCCTTCTAGCATCCAACTATTTATCCTTTCCCACAAGTGTATCCAGACATTAAATCATGAATTAATCAAGATCATCGATTGTATCAAGATGAATGGATACTATCCTTCCTTAGAAGTTCGAACATTAAACATCTTGGAATCTAACATTTAATTAAAGTGATAAAATTAAAGATTCCTTTATATCCTACTAGTCCAAACATTTGAACTCCTTAATAAATATGCCATCATGATCTATAAGTTATCTGGATACCCACGTATCATATTTTCATGGTTAAGGGATATTGGTTGAAAGGTCAAAAGTGTAATATCGAGATCCAAATTTTATTTGACAACATATAGAAAAGAAATCCTAGATTTCCATCTTCTAGATCTTTGTTAAGTGATGGGAATGAGCATTGGGTTGATAAATTTATTGATTTTTACTAAATTCATGGATTTTGACACTATAAAAAGGTAGTAAATTTGAGTGTAAGCACGTTTCTACATCAATTTTGGTATTTGAGCAAACAAGAAAGTTGTTGTAGCAAGAAACTATAGAAAGAGAGTAATAAAAAGAAGTTGAGAAATGGTAGTGAGAATTAGAGGTAGAGTAATAGTAGGTTGAGGAAGATTGGTAACTCATGCATCCTACTTGAATACCATGGAGACCACACAAAGATGAGGAAATGGAACTATTAATGTTAGTCATAGAGAGGAGGGACCTCAAGAGAAGGTGGAAGAAGAAGAGCCTCGACAATAAGACATTGGAGAAAGATTGACTAGAGTAATCTTTGGAGTTGTGCTAGAACGATAAAGAAAGTGACTATGTATGAAGGTAGTTTATTTTCAAGAATTGGTTGATTGCATTAGGGCTTTGGATAATTATTTTTATTATGAGATCATAGATGAAGAGATGAAAATAAATCTTGTTATGACCAGATTGAAGGGACCCACATTGCTTTGGTGGGAGTAGTAGAAGCTAAGGAAAATAAAAAAGGAAAGGAAAAAATAAAATCTAGAAAAGAATGGAAGCAAAGTTGAAAGGTAAGTTTATGCTTAAGACCACCAACTTAATCTTATTTAAACAACTACAAAATATTAAACACATAGGAAAGTTAGCTAACGAATACATAGAATAATTTTATAAGCTAGATTTGGTCATGTTGAATAGAATGCATAAAAAATAGATAAATATAATAATATGTTAATATTTATTTTTCCCGATTATATCAATATTTCAGTTCCAAGGAGAATTGAAGAAAAATAATAGGTTGCACTTAAGGCATAAGAGAAGTTATCCGAGAAGAAAAGCCATTGAGGAAGAGGTCAAAGCTCAATAAGAGGTATAGGACAAAAAAGTAGTAGAGAGATTTCAAACTCAAAGAGAGAAAATTCAAATAAATTGAGTAGCCATCAAGAGGTAATCAGTTATCTAGAAGTAGAAAATATTATAAAAAGAGAGTAGGTAGAGGTAGAGGTTTTGAAATAATATGTTAAAAATGTAATAAACATGGTCATAGATCATGTGAATGTCCAAAAAATAATCTAATAGGCATAAGGATACGCATTTAGCTCAAGCAAATGAGGAGAGTGAATTTATATACACATCAAGTAACAACATAATTTGGAGAAACCTTGCTGATGAAGAGGGTATTACATAATCCAAATAAGGACATTAAGAAACCTAACTTAAGGAAGTCATTATTCAAGACCACGAGTAAAGAAAATGCTAGGGTATTCTGACACATAAGAAATAGTTAAGTATAACTTGGTCTAGTGTAGAGTTAGGTAAAGTGTGTTTCTTTACTATGTACTTTTGTAACTTACAATATGATTGTCACAATATGTAGTAATCTGACGGTTCATTCTCTCCTCGGTATTACCGACACTTGATCTGTGGCTTAACACCCGATTGGTCCATGATCTCTATTTAAAGAGCATGGAGGGTCATTTGTAGGGTAACCGTTCATGAGAGAAGCTTATGTAAATTTTTATTCTTTTATTTTCATTCTTTTATTAATAAATTACCTAAAGTGGCCGCGTTGGATCAGGTTGGTGGACTGTTTCCCTCTTTGAGGGTTTTAACCATGTCAAGAATAGTGGTGTATTGATCTATGATCTGTTTGTGAGTGGTGTCCTTTGGTGTTTTGTTTGAGGAACTTTCCCTATAAATTCCTACATGGTATAAGAGCTATTTGAGGGCCGCATCCATTGGTGATTCAAATTTGAAGTCGGTAGAACTGCATCCGACTATCATTTCCTAGATCTATTGTTTGTGGCTGCTTTCAGGACGAGATGACTGATCTATTGTGTTAGGAGCATATGTTCCAATGAGGAACCCCTTTTGTTTGACACGAAAAGGTTTACAGTAGCCCTAACTACATCATTTTTAAGATCTAGAGGTATACAATGTTTATTTGCAGTTTTAAGTCATTTTCTCTCTGTTTATTTTGGTTTATTTAACTCTCTTTTTTTATTACCAGATCTATACCTTTCATTTCTGTGTATGCTCTTTGCCCGGTGACTCTGTGCAATCTGGGAAAATCAAAAACAAAAAAGAAGAATTTTTCTCATGCGTATGCTCTTTTCCGCCACGCCTTAGTGTGATCTCGAAAAATCAGAAACATTGAGGAAAATATTAAGTTGTCGGGTAAAGCTAACTTGAAGCCACAAAGTTTTTTTTTTCATATGTCTATGTTGGGTTTTGTGTTTTTTGTTTTGTAGGCAAAAAAGAGCTTTCTCAAGTAAGCGTGCACCCCAAAGCTTCAGTGACAAAAAAAAAAAACCCTTCCTCTTTTCCAAAGTTACTTTATGAGAATAGAGGTCTTGGGTTCAAATCTTTCTTTTTGTTGAGTTACTTTTTCAAAACGCACATGTAGCTTATGTTTTAAAGTTACTTTATGTAAAAATGTTCTCACCCATTACAAAAAGTGAGTCACTTATAATTCTAAAGTCTCTTTATCTTTTATTTAAGTTACAATTTAGTGGGTATCTCATAAAGTACCACTGTAAAAGTGACTTTTACTTATTTATAAAAGTGAGTCACATATATTTATTTTAAAAGTGAGCTAATTAAATTTATGTTTGGAAGGGTGGAGGGGGGTGGGGATTTTTTTTAAATATAACATTATCATTCATTTCCGCATATTCACGCACTTCGTCAGCGTCTTCAACAACTTTTATTCAAAAAGTCATAACTTCTTCATCTGGAAGCCGTTTTCAGAGCCGTTTTTTTGAATCAGCCTATTTTTTCGAGATCTTTCCATTGGAACAGTTACTTTCAGCATCTACAACTTTGGTTTATTTTAAAATGGAAATTCCATGCCAAGTTATTATTGACAGCACCAACTACTTCCAATGGTGGTCATTGTGGATTTACTTATAAGTAAAGGTCTTTACAGAATAGTCTCGGGCCAAGAAACCAAACTTAAAGATGAAGATAAGGCATCCAAATGGGAAAATAGGTAAGATCAAGCACGTTGGTTGATAGGGATGTCTATTTCTCTAGACCTTAGGTTCCATATCACCAAACTTGATACCCCCAATGAAGCAATGAAACAACTCACTAAAGTTTTTGGAATTAAAAATGAAATTAGAGCCCATCAACTTGAAAATGATTTGTTTATGTTGGAACCAAATAATTTTTCTTCCCTTGAAGATTTCTTGTCCAATTTCAAGACCCTTAGACTTCTCTTGGAAGGTGTTAAGGTTAAGAAAGAAGATGGTATCCTTATCTATTCCATTCTTACTAAGTTTGGACCAGCCTACTCTGTGTTTGTTTCCACCTTCAATTCTACAAGATAAGCCTTCATTTCTTAAGGACAAGGCTATAAGTCCCCTTCCTTTGATGCCTTTTGTGATTATTTAATAAGAGAATAAGAAAAAATCTTACATCTCGGTCTTCTTAATCTTGGAAACTCTTCTAAGAAAGCCTTACTCACCCAGCAACAACCAAATTCTAAGAATCCTAAGAATTCGTATTCTAAAAAGAATGGTCCTAAACCAAACAAGGGTCCTAAGAAATTTCAGTATCAAATTGAAAAATCATTTCAACAAAATGATAAGGAAAATAAAAACAAAGGGAAGAAGATTGATAGACATTTCCACTTTTGTAATCGAGATGGCCAATTAGAATCCAAATTATTTAAGATGATGGAACCCTAGGAAGTAGCAATGAAGAAGCATAACATCCATTTGGGGCACCCTTCAACTTCAACTTCATCTTTAGGAATAACACTTTCTACATGTGGTTGTCAAGCATCTCGGTCTGGATATGCACTAAATGTATCTTCTTCTTCTCATTCTCATGAGTGGCTCATTGATTCTAGAGCTTCTTATCACATGGCCAAAAACAAAGCCATGTTTTCTTCTTTAAATGATTGTAACACCAAAAATATATATGTTGGTGATGATAGATCTCTTAGTGTGGTAGGGACTGGAACTATTCATCTAGACAATTGTCAATTTAATGATGTGTTTTGTGTTCCAACCTTATCCTGCAACTTTCTATCTGTATATCAGATAACTCATTCAGGTGAAGGTAAAATCATTGAATTTTCACCTCACGATGTTGTAATTAAGGAGCTAAGAGATCCTAGACATATTTTAGCTACTGGAATTGTTGATGATTCTACAAGGTTGTATAAGTTTAACAAATTTGGGTCATCAAATCTTCCCTTGGTATTTGTAGCTCATAATGATGAAGTGAGAAAACTTTGGCATGAGCGATTTGGTCACTTAAACTATCACTCGCTTCAGAATCTATGTAAAGAAAATATGGTGACAGGTCTTCCAATGGTATCTTGCAAAGATGGTGTTTGTTTTGGATGTGTACTCGGAAAACATCATCTGGGTAGTTCTGAAAAAAAATGCCTCTTGGCATGCCTCAACCCCTTTACAGCTTGTGCATAGTGATTTATGTGGTCCACTTCTAGTTGTTTCATTCTTTGCTTACAAATATTTCTTAACTTTCATTGATGATTTCTCCAGAGGCATTTGGATATACTTCTTAAAACTCAAGAGTGAAGTATTTAACATGTTCTTGGCCTTTAAGACCTTTGTTGAAAAACAATATGGACATAAAATTCTTAAGCTAAGATCTGATAATGGTGGAGAATATGTTAACAACAAATTCATCAACTTTTGCACTGAGAATGGAATTCAAAAGCAACATATTGTTTCATATATTGCACAACAAAATGGTGTAGCTGAAAGGAAGAATTGCACCTTAAAGGAAATGGCTAATTGTATGCTTCAATCTAAAGGACTTAGTCTTAATTTTTGGGCAGAAGCAATTAACTGTCCAAATTACATAGTAAATTTCACTCCTACTAAGGTTTTAAATAATATCACTCCAGAAGAAGCATGGAGCTCAATTAAACCAGATGTAAGTCACTTTCGTGTTTTTGGAATTGAAGCATGGGCACATATTCCAGATAACAGACATAAAGCTTTAGAACCTAAGAGTGAAAAATGCATTTTTGGTGGATATTCTGAAGATGTCAAAGGATATAGACATATTCCACTTAAGTCCAAAAATGTTATGATTAGAAGAGATGTAAAGTTTGCTAAAAATATATCGGCCTACGAACATTGTTTGACGGAGTTGCCACCTCTCTCTATCCCTTCTACTTCTGAAAATATTTATTCTTCAGATGATGATAGTGAGGATGACAATCCTCCCCCGCCTTCTCAAGATCCTCCTCCTTCTCCTCAGCTTCCCAAATGGGTCTGTGCTACTAGGGATGCAGCAAGTACTCTTGCCGATGATCCTACAGATCAGCGACATACATGTTCTTAGTTCAATAAAGCCTCTTCTTTACTGGCTAAGGATTCAGCGAATTATGATCCTGACACGTTTGCAGAAGCTTCAGGCCATCTAGATTGGGACATAGCTATGAACGAAGAATATTGTTCATTATTGGAAAATGATACATGGGATCTTGTTCCTCTTCTAAAGGGATGAAAAATTGTTAGATGCAAATGGGTTTACAGAACCAAGTATGGACCAAATGAAAAAGTTGATAAACATAAACCTCGTCTTGTTGCTAAGGGCTTTTCACAACTTGAAGGCATTGACTATACTAAAACCTTCTCCCCTGTTGCCAAAATGAACTCTATTCACCTTGATCTTTCCCTTGTTGCCTCTTTCAAATGGAAAGTCCATCAGATGGATATTAAATCTGCCTTCTTGCATGGGGACTTGCATGAAGAAATTTATATGGAACAACCTACTAGCATTATATGAACAAACTCCAGCCTTGTATGTCGGCTTAAGAAATCCCTTTATGGTCTCAAGCAAGCCCCTCAAGCTTGGTATGCCAAAATGGATAGCTTTCTTTTAGAAATTGGCTATTCTATGTGTCATTCTGACAATACTATCCACACCAAGAAAGTGGGAATGTCTGTTATCATTCTTGTTCTTAATGTTGATGATCTTACCCTTACTGGTAGTGATCCCAACCTTATAAACCATGTGAAGTCCAACCTTAAAAATAATTTTGAAATGACATACTTAGGACACTTGCATTATTTTCTTGGTCTTCAAGTCTTGCAATCCAAGGAAAGTATTTCCCTTTCCTAGTCCAAGTATGCCTGTGATCTTCTACGCCATTTTCGCATAGAAGACTGTAAGCCAGACACTTCTCCCTTTCATTCTGGAGCCAAACTTTTAGTCACTTTTACTTCACCTAAAGTTGATGCTACCTTATACCGTCAACTTGTAGGAAAAATTTTGTATCTGACCCATACTCGTCCTGACCTTTCCTTTGTTGTTGGCTTTATTGTTCAGTTTATGAAAAACCAACATGAAATTCACTGGAAAGCAGCTAAAAGAATACTTCGTTATATTCGAGGTACAGTTCAGTTTGGGATTCATTACAGTGCCAAAGCATCTCCTCTATTGGTTGGTCTCACTGATTCTGATTGGGTTGGTGACCCTAATGATCAGAAGTCTACTACAGGTTATGTGTTCACTCTTGGTTCAAGACCTATTCCATGGGCTTGCAAGAAACGAAGTGCCATTTCTCTTTCTTCAGTACAAGTAGATTATCATGGTGTTGTAGAAGCTAGTAAGGAAGCCCTGTGGCTTCATCAGATCTTGTCAAATTTTTTCTTTCAGTAGTAGCATCCAACTACACTTTGGTGTGATAATCAAAGTGTCATTCAACTATGAAAAGATCCAGTCCAACAACAACGCAGCAAACACATTGAATTGTACATGCACTTCATCAGAAATCTCATTCATGACCATGTTCTTGAAGTGCAATATTGTTCAACAAATGATCAAGTTGCATACATCTTT
This sequence comes from Pinus taeda, assembly GCA_000404065.3. Classification (NCBI taxonomy): domain Eukaryota; kingdom Viridiplantae; phylum Streptophyta; class Pinopsida; order Pinales; family Pinaceae; genus Pinus; species Pinus taeda. The sequence continues at coordinate 143,309 of APFE030886263.1, forward strand.
ACAAAGGTTCTGATAGAGGTGAAGTTTACTAAACTTTGATTTATGGTTGGAGCTCAGGAAGTTGTCACTAACGGGGGATAGGCTCTAATGCCTCCTTCCTTCTCGTATTATGTCATATTTGTACATCCTTCAATCCTATCCCAAGTTGTTCTTAAGAGGTTATGTTAGGATATTCCGACACATAGGAAATAGTTAAGTATAACATGGTCTAGTGTAGAGTTAGGTAAAGTGTCTTTCTTTACTATGTACTTTTGTAACTTACAATCTGACGGTCACAATATGTAGTGATCCTATGGTTCATTCTCTCCGCGGTATTTCTGACACTTGATCCATGGCTTAACACCCGATTGGTCCATGATCTCTATTTAAAGAGCACAGAGGGTCATTTGTAGGGTAACCGTTCATGACAGAAGCTTATGTTTTTCATTCTTTTATTAATAAATTACCTGAAGTGGCTGCGTTGGCTCAAGCTGTGGACTATTTACCTCTTTGAGGGTTCTAACCATGCCAACAATACTGGTGTATTGATATGTGATCTGATTGTGAGCGGTGTCCTTTGGTGTTCTGTCTGAGGAACTTACCCTATAAATTCCTACAAAAAAAGTTAAATGTTATAAAGTCAGTATTGATAGTGAAATTATTGATAATTGAGAGTCTACAAAAATAGTTGACAAATTAGGGTTGAAGAAGATAGTACATAGTACTCCCTAGAAGGTGTATTGGTTGTAAAAGGGACAATAAGTATTATTAAATGGGCAATCCCAAGTATAATTTTAGAATGGAATTTATAAGGACTAGGTTAAATGTGATATTATTCCTATGGATTCTTGTCATATTTTATTACGAATTCCTTGGGAATATGACAAGAGATTTATTCACGATGGAAGGAATAATACCTATAGCTTTGAGAACTATGGAATTAGGCACACTCTTATGCGATTAAAAGAAGAGAATGTAGCTGGATAAATTAGTTCCAAGGTGCTAGTGGTCAAGGGAAAGAGTTTCTACATTATATTTGTAACTACCCCTCCCACATTTACCCACTTTGACATGCTTTCTCGGGTAAACATGAGCTAAGTGTCACTATGATATGAACCGACCTCCAAGTTTGAGTTATGGAAGTGGAGCCTACAAAAAATAAATAATCTGAGATCCCTTAGAGACTATAGATCACTGAGGAGCTTACCAACCACCCCAAGTGATTAATCCCTGAGCTAGAACTCTTTTATCACTTGGTTTACAACCCAAACGCACCCTTGACATATTGTGCATGCAATTATGAGGGTCCAACCACACCTATAATCCTACCTACATGTAGTTATGAACCAAATTTACCTATTATGTGCATGTGCTTAGGATATCTATTCCAATTTTTCGGGCTATCCGCTAGACCACTACCCAGAACTACCTGTAACTTTCTAAAATCACGACAATGATGATAACAATTCTAGACAATAAAAAATTAACCAAGACCTCGAGAAATACATGCGTAATGCAAGATAAACATTTAGTCAAATAGATAGTAAACATATAATATACAGGTCATGAATGCATATCTAATCATAAACTTATGAACTTCATCTGAAAATCACTAAGAAATTTCAATGCCCTCTCAAGCTAGTTGCAAAAACAGTCCCATGCATTCATTAACCATCTAGTAACTTATCAAATCATGAACATGAGCCATAGCTAGAGCACATCATAAAACTAGAAAAATAACCCAATCAGAAACTATGGCAAATCCACATGGGCTTCACTCAATGAACTTTTGACATATAATGTGCATTCGTAACATACTAAACAATACTCTTATTTTGACTACATATTGGAAAATACCTATAAAAAATATATTATTTAACACTCTATCAATATGAACCCAATACACCTGCCCAATTTAAAAAACCCCTACTTTTACTAGAAATTGTAGGTATCCATTTTTTCATTAACATTTTTTAATATATTTTTTTATTTTTTCATTAACGTTGAGCTCCATTTTTTAATACCTACCAATATAAAACCCCTTTACCCCCTATTATATGCAAAATATATTATGTCATTTTTTTCTCAATATATATCAACCAATATGAATGCAAGTGGTATGGTATTACTCCCCTAGTGAAGCCCCTGTGGACAAATCATCTATAAGATCATCATAATAACCGGTACAAGTGCTCATAGATCACAATAGGAAAATATCCTATATTAACATATGAAAATTTCAACCAAGTCAGGAACTTCCACGTACCACTCGGCCATAGGTTAGGCTAAACCAAATCTCTCTTTCAGCAAATCACCCTCACACTATATTCCAAGTATGAATGTCGGACCATAAATGTTAAATTATAATAAAACCAACCAGAACTTCCAAAGACCAAACCACGTCAACCCTCAAGCAAAGTGATCTCACATGTACAGTCTAGAAATGACTAACATCAACCAGATTAGTCTCTACCCAAGATGTCCAGGGCTCCAAGAAGTAGTAACTCAACCCACATTCTCCATGGGACCCAAGTTGTTACAAAACTCCAAAGATCTCATATATCAACCCACGAACTCCATGGAACCCAAGTTGTTTCAGGACTCTAGAGAATTTGTCCCAACCCACATCCATATGAAATCTGAGAACTAATCAGAAAACCAAATGGGAAACCCATTACATCATGGCTATCTAGGAATGACAAGGCAAGGTTGAAACCATTATCAATCTAGGCAATTCTCCACACCAATGACAACACATAACCAAGGAACCACATGCATACACCATGCATCCAAAAAGCAACAAGGAGATCACACATGCAACCTATTACCTGCAAAGTAAGCCTGATGTAGCTGTTGATTGAACTATCTCCTTGCAATTCACTACTTTACTTTACTTTCTTTCTCCAAATCCAAGTTAATTCTAGAGTGCTCCAAGAATACTCTAAGTGTGCAAGAGTGTAAGAGAGCCAAATGCTAAACTGAAAAAAGCTAAACCAAAAGCTGTGAATTGTTTCTCTAATGCCTTTTTATCATTGATGTCTTATTTTTCTTCATTTTCCCTCTAATTTCCCTTGCATGCAAATATGTGTCTCTTCACCTTCCTTTTTTTCCATTATTTTCATAATTAAATGTCATTTATTGCCTCTTTTCCTTTGCCAATTTCCATACACATTAATAAACCCCAAGTGATTCCCACTATAATGTTTACCCAACATTCAGCCCGGAATACATTTCTCATGACTTTGGTCTTATTTATTTACATGGAAAATCAACCAACAATTCTTACAAACCTCTCCCCCTTGGGTGAACACCACCCTCGGTGTTCAATGACGCTTATTACCAGCAAAACATGTTGCCCATAGCACTTTATAAAAAAACTTGATCCAACATTTACAATGACAAAATACTGACACCATGAACACCATACTACTTATTGGAGCTTTACAACACAAATCGATGTAGTATTTACAACATATTGCTTAATGAATATTTTTAACGCAACTCATTAAAATATTTATAATACACATATGCATATATAAATATAAACCAAACACATCTACTCAACCAAAAAATAAAGAATGATACAATGCCCACATATGATCAATCATTTCCAATGTAGCTTCATCGGGCCCAAAATGCTTCTAATGAACATTAACTTGCTCTATTTCTTGTGTTCCATATCATGAGTTGTTTCCACTGCAAAATTCACTTAGGTTTCTGGCTATAATTCTCCCTCTGGTTCCATATGCAATATAAACCAATTAATCACATGATCAACATCTTGGACATATCTCTTAAGCAATGAAACATGGAAAACATAATGGAATTTCATTGTTGGTGATAGTAAAAGTTAGTAGGAAACTAGTCCAATGCTCTCAAGGATCTCAAAAGCCCAAAAATATTGAGTTTCCAACTTAGCACATGATCTTATCCTTAAGGAGCTTCTCTTGGGATTGATGCGCAAGTGTGCATGCTATCTAATCTCAAACTCCATGAATTCTCTATTTTGATCTACATAACTTTTATGCATGTCATGTGCTACCTTTAAATTCCTCTCCTTCTCATCGTAGACAAAATATCTGGTACAATCAACACCCTGCTCACTGGATCACTCCAATTGATAGGAATATTACAACTCTACCTATAAAAATCCTCAAATGGACTCATCCTCATGGATTGTGGGTACCCATTATTATATGTGAAAACCACCAGTGGAAGACACTCCTAGCACTTCTATTGTTGACACATGACATAAATCCTCAACATGTCCTCAAGAATCTTGTTAACCCTCTTTTTCTATCCATCTATCTACGAAAAATAAGTTGTGCTCAAAGTTAACTGTATCCCCAATCCTGCAAACAACTCCTTCCAAAACCTGGAAGTGAACTTGACATTTGTGTGATATGATATTTTCTTGGGAACACCATGCAACCTCATTATCTCAATGATGAAGATATAACTTGTCTCGCTAGATGAATTAGTATACACTTCCATGAAGTGAGCTACCTTGCTCAACCTGTCAACCACAATACTGATAGAATCATTTTGTCTGGATGTCCTCAGAAAACCTGTGTTGAAGTCCATGGAAATGATGTAACATTCCGGTTAACTTGATTGAGACATTATTGTTGTTCAACAAAACCTGTAATGAAGTCCATGGAAATGATGTAACACCCTCATTAACTTTATTGAGACATTATTGTTGTTCAACGTTGACTTATATGGATTAAGTGGTTACTTTATATTTTCTTTAGTGAATTGGAAATAAATAAATTAGAAGTTGTTTTATGAATTAAAAGATTTTTTGTGATATATTGAGAATTAGTAATTCATTAAAGTTATTTATGTAGTGTGTTAGAGATTATTTGGTAAAAGGAAACAAAGAATTTCATATTCGAGTTCATACCAAATTATGCACATGTGTATATACAAAGTAGTAAGGGATGGAAATATCTAACTGCTCCTAAAAAATGTACAAAGGATTATTAGCGTGGAAATTGACCGTAACTGTCTGGAAACAGTTTGGAAAGTGATTATTCCAAAGAATGGGACTGGGAAAAATAGTGGCTAGAGATAGAGGCCAAACCCTCAAACATACAGACAAAAGGGAAGTAGTGGCTAGAGAGAGAGGCCAAACCCTCACAAACAGACAAAAAGGAAGTAGTGGGAGATAAAGATTGCAACCCATAACTATAAACCTTGGTGGGAAGAGTATGAAAAACTCTTAGCCTAGAGTTAGTCGAAGAAAAATGTTGACTACACCTAGGAGTAGAGGAAGGTGTTTCTCAGATAGTGACAAAGACAAATCACTCACTCTTAAACATGGTTTCCAAGTCATTTTCTGATAGTTAGAGGAAGCTCGAGGGTAGCCAAAGAAAGATTGGCTTACGTTTGGGAGAAAATGTTACACATAATGTAGCTTAAAGGATAACTGTATTTGTTGCAAGTAAAGAGACATAGGAAAAATCTGAAAAAGAGCTATACAATTGTTATCTAATTGTCTAGTTTGTATTATTTTATTTCAAGAAAGGATAATTCAATTTCTATCCAATACCATATCCTTAGGTGGTATCAAACTTTGAAAAATATTCCAAATTGGTCAAGTATTCTAAAAAAATGCAACAGCGGTTGTTATCGGAATTTGGTATCTACATCTTTTACCAGTAACCACTATGCATGAGTTCAGACTTAAGCAAGGGAGAGGTATGAACTCAGAAAGAGCAGATTTTATCATGATATCCAAGACTCGACAAGAAAAAGAATCAGAAACTTTTTTGTTCAACGAACTTTATATAGTTAAAAAAAATATAAAATAAAAACTCATGCATATTTTTCAAGAAATTTCTAGAAAGAAAAAAACAATATCAAACATTTATATGATAGTATCATGCAACAAAAATAAATATTTATTCCATTAATAGAAAAATTACAAAGAAGTTTAAGTTGAAGAAAAAAAGAACCCTCAGAAATCTTGTGGCTATTATTGCGTTTACTATGTTATTATTTTTAACCTAAATTTACATCATAGGGAATATTCACACCTATTCTTGCTTGATAAAAAATAGCAATAATATTTTCATAAAAAATAATAATAAACAACCAGTTTATAGATTTCATAGGTGTATATAACTAGCACAACCATATTTACTAATGTGGTTGATATATGCCAATAGGCATATATGAAGTACACTTACAACCACATTAGTAAATGTGGTTGATATATGTCGATAGGTTTATATCTACCACATTAATAATTATTTGGTGTATAATATAAATGTGGCTATTAAAAATTTAACATATGTAATTGTTAAGAATGATGATACAGATAATGCGGTTATTTATATCAATACATATACTATATATTAATATACATTATATGTTTTTATATAATATTATATTAATAGTTATATTTCAAACTATAACATAATTAACATAATATTCTAAACCAATGGATTAAAAAACCCAAGGAATTTGTAGTATAAACCCAATGTATTATAAGCCGAAGAGATTTAAATTAGAGCCTAGAATTACTATTGTAAACCTTATGAATGATATTATACCCTAGGAATATAAACCATATGATTAATATATAAACCTTAGGCTTAATAATGAAATGAAAGAATTTATATTATAAACCCAATGTATTATGAACCAAATGGATTTATATCAAAGCATAGGATTAATAGTATAAACCCTATCAATAATATTATAGCCTAGGAATATGAAGCCTTATATTAATTAATCCAAAGGATTGATATTATAAACCTGAGGCACTACTAGAAACAAGGTATTGATACTAAAAACTCAAAAACCCAAACGATTAATATTGTAAACCCAAAGTATATAAACCCAAAGATAAACACTATAAACCCCAAAACAAAGATGGTTGACCATGGTTGATTTTCATATTGATACAATATTTGTCACAATGGGATGTTGGACCATGGTTGACCATGATTGATTTTCATATTGAGAGAATATTTGCCACAATGTGACGTTGGACCATGGTTGGCCATGGTTGACCATGATTGGACTTGGTAGACCATGGTTGATTTTGATATTGAGAATCTTTGGCACAATGCGACGTTGGACCATGGATGACCATGGTTGTGACAATGTGGCGTCGGACCATGAGACAATCTTTGTCATAATGTCACCATGGCTATTGATGATTACTGTCCATGATTGACCATGGTTGATTTTCATATTGTGACAATCTTTGTCACAATGCGACATTGGACCATGGTTAACAATGATTGATTTTCATATTCAGACAAACTTGTCACAATGTGATGTTTGACCATGATTGACGATGATTTATTTTCATATTGACTATGATTGGTTTTAATTTTGATATAATCTTTGTCATAATGTGACATTTGACCATAGTTGACCATGACTGAAAATGGTTGACCACGGTTGATTTTCATATTGACACAATATTTATTACAATGTAATGTTGGAACATGTTTGGCCATTAATGACTATGGTTGACGATGGTTGACAATAATTGAACATGGTTGATTTTCATAGTTATACAATCTATCTCACAATGTGACATTGAACCCTGGTTGATCATGGTTGACCATGATTACAAACCGAAAGGATTTATATTAAATCCTAGGATTAATATTATGAACCTTATGAATAATATTACACCATAGGAATATGAACCCTTAGATTAATAAACCCAAGGTATTTATATTATAAACCAAAGGGAATAATAAACAAAATAAATTAATACTAAAAACCCAAGGGATTATGGACCCAAAGGGAATAATATTAAACCCAAGGATCTAATATTATAAACACAATGTATATAAATCCTAATATAAACATTATAAACCCTAAAATAAACACTCTTGACCAACGTTGACCATGGTTGATTTTCATATTTAGTATAAACCTAATAGATTATAAATCCATGAGATTTAAATTAAACGCTAGGATGAATATTATAACCTTTGTGAATAATATTATACCCTAGGAATATCAACCCTTAAATTAATAAGCATAAGGAATTGATATCATAAATGGGAGGGACTGATAAACCTAAGGGACTATAAACCCATAGGAATAGTATTGAATACAAGGAATTAATATGATAAACAAAAGCGATATAAACAATAAAATAAACATTGAACCCTAAGACAAACATTAAACCATACGCATAAGATTAAAACATAGGAATATAAACCCTATGATTAATATTAGAAACACTAGGATCAATATTATAAACCAAGGGATTAATAAACCCATTAGATTAATATTAAAAACTTGATGGATTATAAACTCAAGGGAATAACATTGGACTCTATGATTAATATTAAACCCTAGGAATATAAACCCTAAGATTAATATTATAAAATTTAGGATTAATATTATAAAAACAAGAGTTTAGTACCTAAGGGATATTAAACCCATGAGAAAAACATTAAACCTCAGGGATTAATATTAAATCCTAGGAACATAAACCCTAAGATTAATAAAGCCAAATGACTAATAAACCCAAAGGATTATAAACTTAAGGGGTTAATATCATAAACCCAAGGGATCAATAAACTCATTGGATTAATATTAAAAACTAGAGGAATTATAAATCTAAGGGAATAACATTAGACCCTAGGAGTATAGATGGTATGATTAATATATAAACCTTAGGATTAGTATTATAAACCCAAGGGTATAACATTAGACCCTAGGAATATAAACATATTATTAATATTATAAATCTTTTATAAATTATATATTATTATTATAAAACCAAGGGTTAATACTAAAATCCCAGGGAATAATATTAAACCCAAGGGATTAATATTAAAGGGCAATGGATATAGACTCTAAGATAAATATTATAAACCTTAAAATAATCATTAACCTTGAATATTCATATCATGAACCTTATGATTAATGTCATAAACGCAATAGATTAATAATACCAAGAGATTAATATTAAAAACCAAGGGATTATAAACCCAAGGGAATAACATTAAACCCTAGGAAGAATATTACACCATAACAATATAAACTCTAAAGTTAATAAACTCAAGGTTTCAATATTTTAAACCCTGAGGTTAATATTATACCCTATGAATATAAAACCAAGGAATTTATATTATAAACCCAATGGATTATAAACCAAAGGGATTTATATTAAACCATAGGATTAATGCTATAAATGCTATCAATAATATTATACCCTAAGAATATGAACCCTTAGGTTAACAAATCAAAGGGATTGATATTATAAACCCAAGGCACTAATAAAGCAAGGTATTAATACTAAAAGCTCAAAATCCCAAAGGATTAATATTGTAAACCCAAGATATATAAACCCTAAGATAAATATTATAAACTCTAAAACAAATATTGTTGACCATGTTTGATTTTCATATTGATACAATGTTTGCCACATTGTGATGTTGGACCATGGTTGACCAAAATTAATTTTCATATTGAGAGAATCTTTGTCACAATGTGACGTTGGATCATGGTTGACCATGATTGACCTTGGTAGACCATGGTTGACCATGGATGACCATGGTTATGACAATGTGGTGTTGGACCATGAGACAATATATGCCATAATCTGACCATGGCTATTGATGATTATTGACCATGGTTTACCATGATTTATTTTCATATTGAGACAATCTTTGTCACCATGCGGCATTGGACCATGGTTAGTAATGATTGACCATCATTGACAATGGTTGATTTTCATATTGAGACAAACTTGTCACAATGTGACATTGGACCATGATTGACCATGATTTATTTTTATATTGACCATGCTTGGTTTTCATTTTGATATAATATTTTTCATAATGTGACATTTGACCATGGTTGACCATGAATGACCATGGTTGAAAATTGTTGACAATGGTTGACTTTCATATTGAGACAATCTGTGTCACAATTTGACATTGGACCCTCATTGATCATGGTTGACCATGATTATAAACCAAAAGTATTTATATTAAATCTTAGGATTAATATTATAAACCCTATGAATAATATTACAATAAGAATATGAACCCTTAGATTAATAAACTCAATGGATTGATATTATAAACCAAAGGGACTAATAAACACAATAGATTAACACTAAAAACGCAAGGGATTATAAACCCAAAGGGAATACTATTAAACCCAAGGATCTAATATTATAAACACAATGTATATAAACCATAAGATAAATATTATAAGCCCTTAAATAAACATGGTTGACCATCGTTGACCATCGTTGATTTTCATATTAACAAAATAATATAAACCCAATGGATTATAAATCCAAGAGATTTAAATTAAACCCTAGGATTAATATTATAAACCTTGTGAATAATACTATACCCTAGGAATATGAACCCTTAAATTAATAAGCCTAAGGGATTGATATCATAAACGCAAGGGAATGATAAATCTAATGGATTATAAACTCATAGGAATAATATTAAACAAAAGGAATTAATGTTATAAATAAAAGAGATATAAACCATAAAATAAACATTAAAGCCTAAGATAAACGTTAAACCATAGGCATAATATCAAAACCTAGGAATATAAGCCCTATGATAAATATTAGAAACTATAGGGTCAATATTATAAAACCAAGGGATTAATAAACCCATTAGATTAATATTAAAAACCTGATGTATTATAAACACTAGGGAATAACATTAGATCCTAGGATTAATATTAAACTATAAGAATATAAACCCTAAGATTAATATTATAAACCTTAGGATTAATATTATAAACCCAAGAGTTTAATACTATAAATCGAAGGAAAATATAAACCTAAGGGGTCAATATTATAAACTCAATAGATTACAAACTAAGGGGGGTAATTTTAAACCCAAGGGATTAATATTATAAATCTAAGGGATTGATAAACTGAAATGATTAATATTTCAAATGCAAGGGAATAACAGTAAACCCTAAGATTAATATTATAAACCCTAATACTACAAATTATAAACCCAATATTAAACTTTAATATTATAAACCAAATATTAAAAGGCCCTAATATTATAAACCTTATATTAAATCCAAGTTTTTCAATATAATAATGCAACATTCAATAAGCTATAATGTAATGTAACATTGTGACAATGATTGTTAGAGTTATTTTCATATTGAGACAATGCTTGTCACCTAGGATTAATATTATACACATTGTGAATAATATTATACCCTAGGAATATGAACCTTTAAATTAATAATCTTGAGGGATTGATAAGATAAATGCAAGGGACTGATAAACCTAATGGATTATAAACCCATAGGAATAATATTAAACACATGTAATTAATGTTATAAATAAAAGTGATATAAACCATAAAATAAACATTCGACCCTAAGATAAACATTAAATTATAGGTGTAATATTAAAACCTAGGAATATACTATAAATCCAAGGGATTAATAAACCTAAGGGATTAATATTATAAACTCAATAGATTACAAACTGAAGGGGGTAATTTTAAACCCAAGGGATTAATATTATAAAGCTAAGGGATCAATAAATTGAAAGGATTAATATTCAAAACCCATGGGATTAACAATAAACCCTAAGATTAATATTATAAACCCTAATGCAAATTATAAACCCCATATCAAACTTTAATATTATAAATCAAATATTAAAAGACCCTAATATTATAAACCTTATATTAAATCCAAATTTTTCAATGTAATAATGTGGCATTGAATAATTTATAATGTAATGTAACATTGCGACAATGATTGTTAGAGTTATTTGCATATTGAGACAATGTTTGTCACAATGTGATGTTGGATAAGTTTTTGTACCGTTCCAACGTTACAGTATTAAACCATCGATATTATAAGCCCAAGAGACTAATAAAACCAATGTATTAATACTAAAAACATAAGGGTTTATGAACCCAAGTGAATAATGTTAAACCCAATTAATTAATATTATAAACCAAAGTGATATAGACACTATGATAAATTTTATAAACCCTAAAATAAACATTAAACCTGAAGATTCATATCATGAACCTTATGATTAATATTATAAACCCAATGGATTAATAAACCCAAGGGATTAATTTTAAAAACCCAAAGGATTATAAACCCACAGAATAACATTAAATCTTAGGATGAATATTAAACACTAGGAATATAAACCCTAAAATTAATGAACCCAAGGGATTAATATTGTAAACTCTAGGCTTAATACTAAATTCGAGGAATATAAACCCTATAATTTTTTTTTTGTAAAGCTTGGTAGGACCTTCTATTTTCTATTTATAAAAGACAAGTTTACACCACATAGATGAGATATGTGGCCTCAACTTTCCTAGTGGAAAACCAGGTCTGTTGGCCACCTATCCTCATTATATGCCATCCAAAAATAATATAGTTTAAGGCGATCTACCCAAGATATATATACATCTATATCATGATAAGAGTCTGAGTTTATATCTATCATAAGCATACATTAATAAAATTAAATTCTATCCGCTAAAAAACAAAACATATTTGGGAACCTGACTATTCTTTTTGATCTTCTGAGGCCAAGTCAATTAGGTTCGGGTCTCCAACTAAGTCTCCTAGTGCTTCTGCCAGCTTAATAATACAAGGGATATGCCTTTGAATACAATCTAGGCGAATGCCCTACTTACACAACTGCAACTGGATGGCCTGCAGGTCTTTCTTGTAGTTTGCCATGTCCTAGAGGGTCATTGCCATCCCCATTTATAGTTGCTCCATTGCCTTCCCCATGAGGCTCTTTATGAGTCAATACAAGTATAGAATCTATTTGAATCATGTGAGTCTCCCCCTAGTTTTCCCTAGGTCTGAGATTACCTCATGCCAGGCCTCCATTTACTCTTATGAATCTGCCTCCTCTTTTATCTGTGCCTCCAATCTTCTAATATCTTCCTAATGTCTACATCCATCCCTACCATGTACACTGTTGTTGCTTCATTGATAAGCCATTCTACTATATTTCTTCCATGTTTGGGATCTGAGGTACCTAGGTCAACTGCACGAGGTAGCTCCCTTCCCCTTCTACCTTGTCCTCTTCCACGGGCTGGTTTTTCCATTTCTCTTTTTGTGCGAACCTGTTCACATACATTTTGGATTAGATCACAGACATTAATTTCTAGACTTTCCACAATGCTGCCACTTCCCCTCTCCTCGCCTTTCCTGCCACACTCGTCTCTACCCTAGTGACCCTCTACCCATCGCTGCAATGCCTCTCCTCTCCCAGGATTATCAACACCTCTCCCCTGCCATGCAATAGCCTCTCCACCTTTTTGGTGTTTGCCTCTGTCTGCTCTGCACCCGGCGGTAGTGGCCTAGTGCCCAGTTTCAATGAATTTTTCAACAATGACTGCCCCCCACTCAAACCAAATAGCCACTACAACCATCTGCTCCTCTCTGCCACTCCCAATTACCCTCCCTCGCACCTGCTTATCTACCTGTTCTCCTTCCTCATTGGTTATCGAGCAGGGCAGCTTAATTGCAGGTGATTCCTCATGGTCTCGTCCCTAATGGTCTCTCTCTTTGCCACTTCCAGGTTCGACCCTCATCCCCTTCCTTCCCAGCATGCCCAAGTCTCTCCTACCTATTTCCCGACACCCCTCTCTGGTCATATCCCTCATTCCCCCTCTATGGAAACTCATAAACTTCATTGCAAAAGACGAGTAGAGCCAGATAACATACTCGGTGCCACTTTGTAGGTGTCATTGCATGTCTCTAGGTTGATATTCCTCATCATTTCTCTGTCTCTCCTCTACAGCTATGCTCTCCCCATCACCCTTCATTCCTTCATAATCTCCTTCCTTGCCTCTCTATCCCATCCATCCTCTTGTCCTGTCCTTCCCACCTCCATCACTACCCTGGCACTGGATGCCACTTCTCCATGCCCTTCTTTACATCGTCATGCGGGAGGCCACTGCACCCATCACCATGAGCGTGTGGACTGCGGTGGGTTGTACCCAACATTAAGCTACCTTGACAACCATATCTGTCCTACATCCTTGGGCACTCACCCCGATAAGAGGAAACCCTATAATTAATATTATGAACCCAAGGAATTTATATTACAAACCCAATGGATTGTAAAGCCAAGGGATCTATATTAAACCTAGGATTGATATTATAAACCTTATAAATAGTATTATACCCTAAGAATATGAACCCTTAGGTTAATAAACCCAAGGGATTGATATAATAAATCCAAGACAATAATGAAAACAAGGGATTAATTCTAAGAACCCAAAAACTCCAAAGGATTAATATTATAAACCCAAGATATATAAACCTTAATATAAATATTATAAGACGTAAAAAAAACATGGTTAAACTTGGTGATTTTCATCTTAAGACAATATTTGTCACAATGTGACGTTGGACCATGGTTTACCATCATTCATTTCCATATTGTTATAATCTTTATCATAATGTGACATTGTACCAAGGTTTACCATGGATGATTTTCATATTGACAATGTTTGTCACAATGCAACGCTCGATCATGGTCGACCATGGTTGACCATGGATGACCATGGTTGTGAAAATGTGATGTTGGACCATGAGACAATCTTTGTCACAATGTTACCATGGTTGTTGATGATCATTGACCATGATTTACCATAGTTGACCATCATTTATTTTCATATTAAGAAAATATTTGTCACAATGTAGTGTTGGACCATGGTCGATAATGATTAACCATGGTTGGCCATGGTTAATGATGGTTGACGATTGTTGATTTTCGTATTGATAAAATATTTTTCACAATGTGATGTTGGACCATGGTTGAACATGATTGTCCATGATCAATTTTCATATGTACCACAATTAAGCCTAAGGCATTATAAACCCTAACCATGGTTGATGATGTTGAAAATGGTTGAACATCTATGATTTTCATATCGAGACAATATTTTTCACAATGTGACATTTGACCCTTGTTGATCATGGTTGACCGTGTTTATAAACTAAAGGGATTTATATTAAATCCTAGGATTTATATTATAAACCATATGAATAATATTCAACCCTAGGAACATGAACCCTTAGATTAATAAACCCAAGGGAATGATATTATAAACCAAAGGAACTAATAAAAGTAAGGGATTAATAGTAAAAACCAAGGAATAATATTAAACCCAATCATTTAATATTATAAGCCCAATGTATATAAACCCTCAGATAAATATTATAACTCCTAAAATAAACACGGTTGATCATCATTGACCATGGTTGATTTTCATATTGACAAAATATTATAAACCCAATAGATTATAACCCAAGAAATTTAAATTGAACCCTATGATTAATATTATAAACCTTGTGAAGAATATTATATCCTAGGAATATAAACCCTTAGATTAATAAACCCAAGGGAGTGATATCATAAATTGAAGGGATTGATAAACCCAACAGATTATAAACCCATGGGAATAATATTAAACAAAAGGAATAAATATTATAAATTGAAGGGATATAAATGATAAAATAAACATTAAACCCTTATATTAGTATTATAAACTTTAGGTTTAAAATTATAAACCTATGTGATTAATAAACCAAAGGGATTATTATTAAAAACCCAAGGCAATAACATTAAACCTTAGGATTAATATTAAATCCTAGGAACATAAACCTTAAAATTAATAAATCCAAAGGATTAATACTATAAAGTCAAGGTATTATAAACTTAAGGGATTAATATTAAACCCTAAGGGATCAATAAAGGATTAATACACTCAAGGGATTAATATTATAACCACGAGAGATTTTAAACCTAATGGATAATATTAAACCCTAAGATTAATATATCAAACAAAAGATTAATATTATAAGCCTTACGATTATAAACCCTAATATATTGTTATACATATTAGAGATAAATATTTAAGCCGATGGGATTATCAATATTAAAAAACCAAGGGATTAATATTATAAGACCACATGATTATAAAACCTACGATTAATATTGTAAACGCAAGGGATTAAAAACCTTAGGGTTAATATTATAGACCTTCCAATTATAAATCTTAAGACTCTAAACCCAAGGGATTAATACTAAATTGTGGGATTAATATTAACCCCTACGATTAATTTTATAAATTATAAGATTATTATATCAAACCTAAAATTATTATTATAAACCCTAATACATTATTATACATATTAGGGATTAATATAATAAACCCAAGGGATTAATAAAACTAAAGAGATTAATAATATTATAAACCCAACAGATTGACATTAAACCCTAAGATAGCTATTATAACCCTAAGGGATTATAAACCCTATGATTAATATTATAAATCCTAATATATTGTTATACATATTAGAGATTAATATTCTAAACTCATCGGATTATTAATATTATAAACCAGATGGATTATTATTATAAGACGAGGAGATTATAAACCCTAAGGTTAATATTATAAACTCAAGGGATTAAAAACCTTATGATTAATATTATAAACCCTAAAATTATCAACCTTACACCCGATGGATTATAAACCTAATGGATTAATATTAAACCTCGCGATTAATTTTATAAACCCTAAGATTATTAACATATTAGGGATTTAATTCGTCAATCTTTAGAGGAAAAAAAAAAGTGTCATAATTGGATGACAAATGGGAAAATCATAGAAAATTGGAATCTTCACCATGTAATAGTGCACCTACACATCTCCATCGACATTGTTCTTCGACTAGAAGACCTAGAGCCAACTATCGAGACTTTGGATTTTCTAGACACATACTTTGTGAGATGGCTAGACCATACATGTTTATTGCTCGGGATAACAAAAATTGAGTTGAGCAAACAAGAGATGACGGTCACTAATTTCTCATGATGTTTGACGAAACATGCAATTTGATTTGTAGTTATAGACCCTGAGCCTAGATATTCCGATAATGAACCCAAATGGCCCTACAATCTATAGGGTATTAGTGGGATTCAATGGTAATATGCCGCAGAATCAAATATCTATCTGGTGTAGGACCTGAAGATACTCCCATATCTTTTGAATCCCACTACACTATAGTAGCCCACGCTTCAAATTTAGGTAATTCTGGTTGGGATGCTGGATCCAAAGCCCTATTTGCATTGTTCGAGTAGATCTCATTTTGTCTCATTTTTATGGACTATGTTGGATCCCCGACAGGGCTGGAAACAATCATTGTAAGTCACCCAATAATCTATCATAGCCGGTAGTCAACGATAGGAACGAGGTAGTATTTTACGGGAGGTAGGTGGCCATTAAAGGTTGGTCAGCCAAGAGCCAACCACATTTACAATCATCCATAGTAGCCATACCTCTTTTGAGGGAACGAGGAATTCCTCTTCTCATAAGGGGACTCAAAGTTGAGCTAATTAGAAGCCTTATTTCAGCAACAACCACGATGGGAGTTTAACTACAACTTATTCCACACTACTTCTAAGACTAAATCTAGTCCACCAACCACTCCCATAGGGCCTTACTCCATGGAACTCACTCTAGTGAAGAAAAAATAGGGTCTCCTCTTCCTTTCTTAAGGACAGGCTCAGACAACACCTGCAATTGAGAGGTGGGATGTTGTCGATTGCTTATAGGTCTTCTCTGTTGTGTCTGGCCTATCCTCTATCTAGTCACCTTTGGAAGGCAAGGAGTGTTACAATGTACATTCACTTTTCCGATTGAAGGGTTTGGTGGCCTGAAATTGAGTTGGCTACACCGAACAAAAGGCCTCATCTCCAAAAGCATCAGGAAGCTCACAAGGCTCGCCACCGCGTCCCTCCACCCTCCCTCCCTCTCACCTCCCTCCGCCCACCACTCTACCTCTCGCCAGGCTTAGCATTATAAGGACTATTTTATAGGGAACAAAATATGGACAAAAGATATTTCTTCTAGGACACTCCGATGCAGTAGGTTAGTTGCATCTGCTGCACCATAGGCCTTTGCCCACAAGGGCTTTACAAATCCTATAGAATCTCTTTGAAGCTCAAGGTCACTAAGTATTGTGTTGTAGTGATTGGCTTCACTGTAGGAATCCTGAGGGGCTACTACTCAAATGCATGCTGGAATATTAGGTTTAATATCATATCCAAGACATGCATAAGGAGATTTGTGGGGGTCACTTTGCAGCAAGAGCCACAACTCATCAAATTTGAAGGTTTGGGTACTATTGGCCTACCATGTTTTCTGATATTCATAAATTTGTTAGGGCCTCCCTAAAATGACAAACCTTTGCTGAAAGACAAAAGATCCTTTCATTACCCTTTAAGCCAGTCCAAGTAGAAGCTCCTTTAAAACAATGGGGTCTTTACGTCATAGGATTAAGAAATCCCCCCTCTAGTGGAAAACATAGATGGATCCTTTCAACCACTGCCTATTTCACCAAATGGGTAGAGGCCTGAATGGGGTGGGTGATAAAATGATGAAATGAATCCTCCCCCACATTAGGTTGACCTAGTTCAATTGACCTTAAATTGACAGTTATTTAATGGTTGTGAAAATGAATCCGTGGCTATAAAGACTTGAAGAGACAAGAGGGTCAAATTCTATAGATAAGGTGTTGGCCTAGTTCAAGTGACAAAGGTAAGAAAGTTGGAAGGTATACCTATTTTTCATTTCAATGTGGTAGGCCTACCTAGTTTGCATGTTTACAGGTTTTATGGAGAAAGTGGGTTCTAGGTCCAGTTCAATTTCATAGGTTTCAGTAGAGACAAGGTTGAAGTTTTCTTGGTGGGTAAGTGTTCTAGGTATAGTTCTATGTGAGTAAGGTTAACCCTAGGTGAGTGTAGGCTCAATTTAATAGGTAAAGGTTGGTGAGGGTTCGATATGGGACAAGTGAGGTAGATGTTGGTTCAATTTATATAGGTTTTTTCAAGATGTTAAATAGGTTTAAGTGTGGCCTAGGTCAAGAGACGATACTTATAAGGATCTGTGTTCATTCCTGCAACAGCTGTTTAATCAAATCAATGAATATTTGTTCCAACTTCCTGTCATCTGCTCGGCTATTGAATCCTATCCTCCTGCTTAAGAGAATTCATATCTTTGTGTAACAAGTATCTCTCCTCCTATTATTGTTATAAAAGAAAGATCTAGTTGTGTCATATCGCCAATGTCAGCCGAGTAGAGATCCTTACCTAGGAGGTCAGGGGCTCTATATCGGGCTGTGGTTGTTGTTTATTCT
>APFE030886268.1:14656-53126 GCA_000404065.3 Pinus taeda
AATTCTTTCTGCATTACCAAAGAAAAGTTTTGACTCATGTCTTCTTCATTGCTACCAAAAAATGATATCATCAACATACACAACAATTATTAGCAATTTATCATTGTCAATTTTTATATATACATTGCTATCAATTGATCCTTTTGAAAAACATTATTGATGAAGGTATTTGTCAAGACGATAATACCAAGCCCTTGGAGATTGTTTTAGACCATAGAGAGCCTTTCTAAGTCTGCATACATGTTTTGAATCATTTCCAAGGATGAATTCATCTGGTTGCTCAATATATACTTCTTCTTCTAGATCTCCATTAAGAAAGGAAGATTTCACATCCATTTGATATACTTTGAACTTCTGAAAGCTAGAAGGATCAAGAAATATTCTTATGCCTTCAAGTCTAGAAACAGGTGAAAAATTCTCTTCAAAGTCTATACCTTCTTGTTGAGCATACCCTTTACAAACAAGTCTGGCCTTGTTTCCAATAATTTCTCCATTTTCATTCAACTTGTTTTTGAATATCCATTTGGTTCCTATGACATTCTTATCATTAGGTATAGGAACCAATTCCCAAGTATTATTCTTCTCAATCTGCTCA
Organism: Pinus taeda; assembly: GCA_000404065.3. Lineage (NCBI taxonomy): Eukaryota > Viridiplantae > Streptophyta > Pinopsida > Pinales > Pinaceae > Pinus > Pinus taeda. Next base: position 15,252 of record APFE030886268.1, read on the forward strand.
AGTTCTTCATTCATCACCTTGACCCAACATTCATCTTTGCATGCTTCATCTAAATTTTGTGGTTCGATGGAGGAAAGCAATGACAGATAGCTTGAAGCTTCTATAATAGTTCTTCTTGTCTACACACCTGCCTCTTTCTGCCCCAAAATTTGAGTCTCTGGATGATTCTTCTGAACATACCTGGATGGAGTCCTTTCTTTTACCCTTATCTGTTCTTCTGGTGCCTCATAGGTTTCTACTTCAAAATTAGTCTGATTTGATGTGGAAGGATAGTCCTCGTCTTCTTCATAATCTTCGGTTTTCACCTGCTTTGGATTTTTTCCTGCTTCATGAACCACAACATCAATACATTCAACAATTTTCCCAAGTCTTTTATTATAACACTTATATCCTTTACGTCGGGAACAGTAACCAAGGAGAATGCCTTCATCTGCTCTAGGTTCAAACTTGCCATGTTTTTCATCAGTCATTTTGATGTAACATTTGCTTCCAAAAACTTTGAAGCATTTTAGAGTAGGAGTCTTACCATATGAAAGTTCATGTGGAGTTTGAGTGTTGTTTACCTGAACATTTGTCTTGTTCAAAATAGTGACGGTAGCAAATGCAGCTTCACCAGAGAAGGTTGTAGGAGTTCCAAGCACATCTAGCATAGCACGAGCCATTTGTTGAATAGTTCTATTCATCCTTTCTACCACTCCATTTTGTTGAGGAGTTCTTGTGGTAGAGAATTCCCTTCTTATTCCATGTTTTTTACAGAAGTCGAAGACTTCATCCGAGGTGAATTCCCCTCCTTGGTTAGACCTAAGGCATTTGATTTCGTGATATGATTCATTTTCAACCAAGGCTTTGAAGGCTTTGAAATTTTCGAAAGCTTCATATTTATGCTGTAGAATTCCTATCCAACACATTCTGGAAAAGTCGTCAATGAACAATATAAAATATTCTTCTCTAGGAGGTGACCTTTTCCTAGATGGACCACATAAATCAGTGTGAACAAGTTCAAGAGTCTTACTAGCTGATCCTGCCATCTCCGGGAAATGTGCTCTGGTTTGCTTACCAAATTGACATGATTTTCATATTGTATTCTCTGGATATCAGGAAGATCACGAACAACCCGATATCTACATGATTTTCTTATTTGAGAGAAAATTAGATGCCCCAATCTTTTGAGCCATAACAAGTGTTCATGTTTTTTGCTTAGGTAGCACTGTTGCTGTCCCCCCTTGAGTATGTATAGGTTGTTTGGATTTCTTACACCTTTGACCATTGTTTCTCTTGTATCAAGCTCACGAACAACACATCCATTTGATCGAAATATTACCTCATTTCCTTGATCATACATTTGACTGGAACTGAATAGATTATTCTTTAGACCATCTGCATACATAACATTCCCAGCTTTCACTTTTTCTTTTAAGAGAACAGAGCCTTTACCTTTTATGACTGTAGGAGTGTCATTACCAAATGAGAACTTCTTTTCCTTTTCTAAGGCATTATATAACTGAATTTTTTCTTTATCACCTGTCATGTGTTTCGAGCATCCAGTGTCGATGTACCACTAATTTTTTTGTCCTTCTACATACAAGGCTATACCACATCTTTTTCTGTGTGATTCTTTCTTTCTCCATGTTTTGGGACCTAATGAAGCTTTCCCCTTTTGAGATGTTTGCCGAAGTTTACTCCGGCATTCAGAATCTTGATGACTGAAGTTGTTATAGATAGAGCATTCTATTTCATTTTCAAGAGAAGAAAAGTTATTGTAGGTCTTTTTCATGATCCCAGTCACAATCCTTTGATTCCATGCTTGTCTAGTCATGATGGTCTTGTAAGCAACACATTGAGTAGCTTTGTGTCCAAAGTTATGATATGAAAAACATTGGCCATTAAAGAAATTCCTGCGATTATCGAATCTACTGACCTGATGATTGTAGTTTCCATTGACATTCATTCTTGAAGCAAATTGAGACTAATTTACCTATGGTTGGTTATAGCTTTTGTTCATCTTTAAGTAGATTGAACCCGATTTACCTGGTGATTTGCTTTATGCCTTTGCTGACCATTTTCAATCTGTTCACTTCTCCTTGTTGCATCAAGATAGCTTTTGGAGGATGATGGCTTCTACGCTTGAGATGTTTCTTCAGTATATACAATACCTGTCTTTATCAGAGGAGAAAAATGCACTTTGATAATTTCATCTAAAGTTTCTGAAAGTTTCGCAAATTTAAGATTGATAGCTTTTGTTTTCTCAATATCGTTTCTTAGACCCACAATTTCACATTCTAACTTTTCAGTATGTTTTTCCCTTTCAGCAAGTTGGAATGTCAAAGTATCTATAATCATACTCTTTTCTTCAATAGATTTCAAGTTTACAAATTTCTTCGTAGAGACCATCTTCATTTAAAGCATCCAAGAAATCATCATCTTCAAAAGCCATCAAAAGTCTATAATCATTACCATATTCATCTTTAACTATTTGATAAATCGTCGCTATCTTCATGCGTATAGTAGCTCTTCTTACTTACATTCTATTTTATATTCCATTTTTTCAGTTCCTTACCTTTATCAAGCTTATCGTTACGAGGACATTTGGCTGCATAATGACTAACTCTTCCACAAGGAAAGCATTTGAAAGGTATTTTACCTCTGAATCTTCCAAAACCTCGTTGAAGGTTTTTGACAAAGTTTGCTTCTTCATCTCCTTTTGAAATGTGTCCTGATTCATTGAGCTCTCCTCTTCCTAAAGCCTTGAATGCAGCTTCTCTCATATTTGATGGACCTCCTTTTCTCATTTCAACAGTAGTTAGGATTCCATGCAGTTGTGTCATAGTCATAATCTAAAGATCTTGGTTTTCTTCTATGGCAGAAACTTTGGATTCAAACTTAGAAGACAAGGATCTTAATACCTTTTCAACTAAAGTAACTTCTTTGATCTCTTCACCCAAGTTTTTCATGTGATTAACAATCTCATCTATACGTAGGAAGTAATGAGCTATACTTTCATCACTGTGCATTTTGAGAGTTTCATATTGAATTCTAAGAGATTGCAGTTTTTCACATTTTACCTGATTGTCTCCTTCATAGCTTAGAATGATCTTATCCCATATTTCTTTGGTAGTTTTCAGTTGCATAACCTTGACAAATTTTGATTGTGATAGACTCCCCAATAGTGTATTGAAAGCCTTGGCATTTGTTTCATACTACTTTTTCCCTACTGTATCTGTAGGAATTACTGATGGAAATGTATATCCTCCTTCTACGATTTCCCAAACATCTATTCCAAGATATTGAAGATAGGTTGTGGTTCTTACCTTCCAATAGACAAAGTTTCTCCCATCAAAGATTGGTGGTCTAATGTATCCCTCTCTTTCGTAGATGCCCATGATGATAGATCTTCCTTCAAGAGATCAAGCTTCTTCTGAAGGACCTGCTCTAATTCCAATTGTTGGAAATAATACGGAGAGGGGGGTGAATCATTATTATCAATTTAACAATATTTCATTTCCATAAACATATTTATATACGCTACTTCTGTTAATGAAATTTACATGTATATGCAACTGTGTTTAGAGCAACCAGTGTATACCTTCCAAACTTATAATTTAGTTAGTTGATCTTTAATCTGTGTATTAGAACCATATAACCACCTATCAGGAGCAGTAAACAAAACAGGTAATCACACACATGAACACAAGATATAAGGTGGAAACCCAATGTGGATGAAAACCAGTTGCTACAATCGTCTCTATCTTTCTTTAATAAGAAACTTCTTTTTACAAATTTTTGTACTGGTGCATCCTTATACCAGTATGTAGGCTTCTACCTGCAGAAGGGTACAACCTTCTGTCGTTCTCCATCTTTTCCTAGAAGGGACCTACAACCCCCTTAGCTCTTGTACTAGCTCATGCATTTACTAGTACATAGATGCTGACGTACAGAACGCTACAACCTTCAGTTTTCTATCAGGGACCACGTTTAATAAATTTTCAGACTGGAAACATCAATCAAACATCAAATATATCTACATCAACCAATCTCCTTTGTACCAACCAAAACTAAATCAAACAATCACTTTTCTTAATGTGGTAACTAGAATATAGTAATAGTAACCAGAACCCAATCTGGAACCCAAAACACTACAACATCAAACAGAAGTAGCTAAAACATATTTTATGAAATGTATGCTACTTCAATGTGTCGAACCTGCGTTCATACGTTATTATATGAAGGAAAAACTGTGTATACGCTATTTCAAAATGTCAAACCAGCGTGTATACACACCTTTGCTATACTAAACCTATGTACAGATTTCTCTTCAAGCATGAAGATCTTGACCCATCAATAGAGCTTATCCTTCTTTAAGCGCTCAGGTTCTTCCTTCATTTAGATCCAGCTATGCACCATAACCCAATGAATAGTGTTCTAGATCTTGATCTTCATTAGATATTCAGTACTTGAATGCCCTTGCCTAATGATCTCCTCCTCCTTTTATAGTCTTAGGCCTTACTCAATACCATGGTCCAAAACCACTTAGAATCAATATCTTGGAGAAAATATCAGGGGTCAACACTTTGGACAAGATACCTTGGACCAATACCATGGGTCAAAATACCAAGGACCAAATACCGCGGACCAAAACCAAGTTTTCCAACATGTACATGCTTTTCCTTACATGAAGGTGCGCGTATATGCATACACGCCTTTTTGTCTGTGAAGTTGTGCATATACACGGTTTGGTCAAGGGGAACCTATGTATACTTCTTTTTCTTTCATTATGTGATCTTGAACTCTGATCTGTCATCTAAATGAGTTGTCATCAAGGACAACACCTGTGTCATAGCACCAAACCTGTGTCATAATGCCAACAATCTTCCCTTCTGGACTTAATGGCAACCCCAAGTCATTCTCCCCCTTTGTCATCAAGGGCAAAGGGTTATTCTCCCCCGGACTGTAAAAAATGTTTGCAAAAGGATGTTCTACAAGAAGAACATGACTCTATACATCATAAATAACCTTCCTATCACGAAGGACTCATACATACATCCCTCTCCCAACCAAGTGGGGATATATCAAAAGTTTATACATGATAAAACAAGAATATTACATCATCCATCCCAAGCATAGTGGGGAAACAAAATAGGTCGTTACATGACCTTGATAATAAAAGATATACATGACATAGAGACAAAATATTTAAAACAAGATAGTTATCAGTAACTATCATCAGCAACATCTATCAAACACCATAAGCAACCATGATCTCCCTTTTCACCCCTTCCACTTGAATCAACAAACAACTATGAAATTGTACCATGATCTTCTAAGATAATGGCAACAATGCATTATTAGAAGTATATGCTCCCCCTGAACCAGTGTGAGATGGTTCATGAGACCCAGAAATGGGTAATTATATGGGCTCATTTTGCCTTTTAATTCGACTTAATCCACCATTCTCATTAGTTTATTGCATGTTTTTTATTATATTAATGCTAAAAGAGTGAATTGGGAGAGTCATTTTGCCATGTAGTCTAATGTGTGCTTTATGCAGTTTTTTGGTCAATTTTTGACAAAATTAAGGGATTTAGGAGCAAATGGTAGCAAATATTCAAGGAAAATAGGGAAGAGGATTTGCAGGGAGGTGTCTCCTTCATTTATGACCCTTTTCCTCGAATCCTCCATCAGCAACTTAGAGCACAAGCAGCCACATTGATTCCAAGGGGTAATCGAGCAAGTAAAGAAGGACTACTGTTTATCTCTAGTTCTAGGAAGCCGAGCTCCTTGATTTTAGAAATGCTATTGGGGGACTCCATTTGTATAAATAATGGGGCTTAGAGCCTCAGTAGGTTAGCTAGTCATTAGTATAATTTTTTCACTTTTGTGCAACTCATTTTCGAGCTTCCTTTTTTAGAACATTTTATGTAATGCGACCTTTATCTTTGATAATGGAGATGAAATAGTTTTTGAGCCAGCACTGATCTCTTTTAGAGGGTTGAAGATCTTGGGTTAGGTTCCAACCCAAGCTACCCAACACCTCTTGCGTTGTACTTATATGTTTTTTCTTCAGTTCATCAGTTAATTTATGTTACATAGATTTGTTTTACCTTGCTTAGATTAGGTTACTTTTGATGGTTTGAATAATTGTTTTTGTTTCAGTTTCTCAAGTAGGTTAATGCAATGATAGGCCAAGATTCAAAAAGGCCAACAGTAGGCCTTGATCTCTTTTCTCCCTTTCTGGGACAATGATTTGAGCTCAAGGCATTATTGCTGCCACCAAAAACACAGTTTTGCTCTTCCATGCAATTTCTAGTGTGATGAATTGATTTGGAAAGATAATGTGTTGCTTCAGGTTCAGTTGCCTAGATCATTTCCTGTTCTTTTACAGTAGATCTCTTTGCATGCTTTTCTGTTCCAAGGTTACTGTTCAACATTTTCTGTTTCCAGGTCAGAAATTAGGTCAAGCTAGAGAAATGTATGTTTTCATGGTATAGTTAGTCCTTTCTTTGATCAATTTTTGTAAGTAGATGTGCAGATCTCTTATAGGACACCTCTACTCACCATACATCCCTAAAGTAGCTAGTATCAGTTCACTTCTCACCAATTTCCCAAGTCATTTGCAACATTTCACCAGTCTGTATTTTTCTCGATAAACTTCCCTCTTGCCATTTGAAAAAATCCAACCATCATGTTCCCTCTTGATATTCCTTGAAAAGCTTCAGACACCTCAACACCTTAATCTATCCTTCAGTTACCCTTTCCCATCACTTTTCCACCTTCAAAACCTCCAAAAACAGCTCTCGGCCTCCTCCTATAGATCCTCCTGTAGACCCCCTGCAGCCTCCTGTAGAATTTCCTGTGAGTGATTTTTCGATGTCTGATTGCAGGGGAAGTCTTTAGAAAGGTACTAGGGGCTTCTTAGGACCTCTCCACACCTTCCTCCACCTCTAAAATACCCAATCCATCCTCCATCACCACCAAACCTCTGCCACAGTCACAAACAGACAAAATCACACGCATGACAATTTCACATAAAAACACAAAAAGATGTTATTTTCTCATTTTCTTTCAAAATAGCTTAAATAGATGTAATTTACATTTTCAATAGTCAATGGCACTCATTTCATCAGTTTTCATCTCTTTTACTGCAATAGTAGGGTTAGTTGGATAAATTAGGGTTTGCTAGGGTTTGCCTTACATTCCAGTCTTCTTTCTCTTTATGCAAGTAGAATAGTCATTATAGAGTTAGCTTTCTTTCATCATAGTTAAAAGCTAATTCTAAGAATTCATAGAAGTTGGCTTAAAATCCTAGTGATCTTGTGCCAGCTGACCAAGTGACAGCCTGCAGTAAGAGCTAGTACTTGTGCATACAACACCGTCGCTTCCAAGTTTGTTACGAACTACCAGGTTGATAAAAGTAAAGTAGGAAGCCCCAGGAGTTGCAGCATTATTGTTGAAATACTGGTGCTCACCACTTTTTGGCGCCATTTCCAGGGAATCGTCAGATTATTTCGTGATTACTGCTTTTCTTCTATTTTCTACTACAACATTCTGCCAAGTAGTTCATTTTAGTAAAAGTAGCGTAGTCGTTTCTTTCAATTTCTGCATTTCCTTGATTTCATTTCAATTCTGCAATTTCCATTTCAACAAAATTGGATTAGTCCTTTCAATTCTACGATTTCCATTTTAGCAAAAGTAGATTAGTCATTTCCTTGCTTTCCTTTCTGCATTTCATTTGCTTTCCTTTTTAATTCTGCAATTTCATTTCAGCAAGTTCATTTCAATAGTTGCAATTTGTTTGTTCAATCAATTTCAGTTTTGTAGGTACAAGCAGTGAAAAAAAAAAAAAAAACACCCAAGAAAAAGAGATTTCTTTTCATGCCTTGTAGGAATAGAGATAATTCATGAAAATTCCTACCCAACACCCCCACCACATCACAAAGCCCCCATTCTCTCTTCTTCGGTGGCAGTGATCGAGAAGAAACTATAGGTGAACAACGAGAGATATACAAAGATCCTATAACTGAAGAAGAGGAAGAAACCGTACCTCCATAGACCATAGATGAAAATAGAAATGTGAGGGGAAATGGAGAGAAAGTAGAGGGCACCTTTCCTATCTAAGAAACTAATGGGGACACTAAAATGAAAAACATAATCCCTTTAGTCCTACCTCACTTCCATGTATTAACTACAAAATATCCTGACACCTTCCTGTTTGACTTTGTTGTTGTCTATCGAACCTATGACTATGCAGAAGATGAGAAGAAGTTGAAACTATTTCCTTCTACTCTCAAGGATGTAGCATTGTGCTGGTTCATGGAGTTACCTGGCAACAGCATCAAAACTTGGGCTCAGATGCAGCAAGCCTTTAATATAAAATACCAGGACTATTGTAGGTCAAAAGATACCAAGGAAGAAATCTTCTGAATGACCATGGTAAGCAATGAATCCTTGGAAAATTATGAAGAGAGGTTTCATCTTAGTTATAAAAGTGCCAGGTGTACACTTGACCCTGAATATCTAAAGTTCGTCCTACTCAGAGGAGTCCCGAAAGACCTTATAAACACCCTCCATTTGCTGGATGAGGGGGACATCTACCAACTACCTTATGAAGACATAAAGACTATTTTTAGAAACCATTCTAGGGAAGCCAGAAAGAGAGGTAGGGGGAGTCAACCCATAACCAGTACATCCTCATCCAATTCATCCCTTAAAGGAGAATTTGGAAATCTGTTGGAGGATTTCAAGAGTGAGATGATGCAGACACTTTCCATTCAAATGGATACCTTGCATATCAGAAGGAAACAAGAGGAAGCAGAGAGGGCGTTGGCCATTTTTTGTCCTAGGTGCACAAGAAGGCATCCTAGGGACAAATGTCCATTGAACTCTATAGAAGTGTGCTTAGTTTGTGAAGAAGATCATTTTACGAATCAGTGTCCTTCCTTACCCAGACTTAAGGCTATATACCTAGTGGTTGAAGGAGCCACTAAACCACTCTATTTCATGAACCAAAGGACACCTCATGGTCTAGACCTTACCACCAGGGAATGCAAGGGACATCGCAAGCAGATTACAACCCCATTCAAGCCACTTCCATGCCTTCTTGGGGTCCCATTGCTCATCCTTCCTGGTTCCCCTCCTTGGTCATATCCATGTCAATATCCCACTCAAATAGCTACTCAGTCATTTTACTCCTATGCTCAGCCAAAACCTTAGTGGAATGCAGCTCATCAATGGTGGAGGCCGCAGTACAGCTCTCCTCCCGCTCTTTTGCCTCCACCACATGTTCAACCTCCACCATTGCCTCCTGATCCACCAAGGCAACCCCAAACGCTTGCTTAAACAAACCCAAACCCGAATAACAGACAAGCTCAATAGGTATATATTCGGGAACCATCATGCCCAACCTATGTTATGGAGATTCAGGAGATTAACCTATGATATTGGAAGATTCTCCCAGATAACCAACCTCCCCCTAAGGAGGATGAGGAATAAAAAGAGGAAAGTGAACCAAAATCTATTCCACACTTTCCTGAGAGATTATCTGGAACAATACAACCTACCCCAGAAGAAACTGAACTTCTGGGAGAATTGAAAAAATTATGTGTAAAGATACCACTTCTACAAGCCATTAAGGATGTGCTTCAAGCATCTAGACAGGTGCAGGAGAGATGCCCCAACTATCAATGTCATAGAACAATTGTCTGACCTGATGATGGGGTAGGTAATCTGTATAAAATATCTAGACCCTGGAAGTGATGTAGTCGATGTCCACATCAATGGCACCATAATCCCCCATACCCTCATTGATATAGGTGTTGCAATTAATGTGATGACCAAGGACACTATGCTCAAGCTCAACCTTCAGGGCTCCCTAAGAAAGACCACAATAGTAATGCAGTTGGTAAACCACTCCACCATGACCCCTAAAAGGATTGCGGATGATGTAATGGTTTCCATTGATTCTTGGGAGCACCCTGCTGATTTCCTGGTTCTCCAGCCAAAGGCAAAGCTCACTGGCTATCCTCTCATCCTGGGAAGACCTTGGTTGGCTATTGCAGATGCCTACATCAGTTGTCGAGCTGGGAACATGACAATCAAGAACGGGGATATGTCCAAGCAGCTAGTCCTATATCCTCCTGCCCAACCTTTGTTAGAACATGAAGTCTATTCTGCACCTCTATGTGCAGTAGAAGTTGCCATGGGGGAGGAACCACAAACTGAGGATGATATCATTGAAAACTTGATTCAAAATCCAACCCCTAGTATGTTGCCATTAGGAGAGCTAGTGAAAGAAACCCAAGCCAACCCTTTAGTTTATCTTTGTGTGGCTGACCCGACCTCTCTTCAAGTTAAGAATATAGAGTTCAACCCAGAAAAAACCTTGAAAATCAACTCATCCCTATCCACCTCTCAGGAAAAGGAGTTGTGTAGCTTATTGAGAAACCATTTGGATGCCTTTGCTTGGAACTCTAAGGAGATAAAGGGAGTGCACCCTTTAGTCTATACTCATCACATTTACATTAAGGAAGATTGCAAACCAGTTAGGCAGCCTCAAAGGAGGATGATCCCAGCCCTTCAAGACATTGTCAAGGAAGAATTGCAAAGGTGTTTGGATGCAAGATTCATCTACCCCATCTCTGACAATGAATGGGTCTCTCCTTTGGTGCTAGTGCCAAAGAAAAATGGGAAGTGGAGAATCTGTGTCGATTATCTGGAACTAAACAAGGCCACCAAGAAGGACCATTTTCCTTTGCCTTTCATAGATCAAGTGTTAGATGGTCTGGTGAGGAAAAAGTTTTTGTCCTTCCTAGATGGGTTTAGCAGGTACAATCAGATCCAAATTAGACCAAAAGACTAAGATAAGACCACTTTCACTTGTCCTTGGGGTACCTTTGCATATCAGGTCCTTCGTTTTGGATTGTGCAATGCTCCCACCAGTTTCCAGAGAGCACTATTGAGCATATTTTCTGAACTGGTTCATGATACAATAGAAATCTATATGGATGATTTTACCCCTTATGGTTCTAACTTCCATGAAGCTTCGTCTCATCTAGGAAAAGTTTTGGACAATTGTATTGAAATGAACCTTTCCCTCAGTCCTGAAAAATGTGAATTCCTGATGAATGAAGGGACTATGCTAGGTCATGCAATCTCTTAGCAAGGATTATAGGTGGACCCCAACAAAATTGCCATCATCCAAAGGGTCCCACCTCAAAAGGTAAGGGATGTCTAGAGTTTCCTCAGTTTAGCAGGGTATTATAGAAGATTCATTAATGATTTCAGTAAGCTAGCCTCTGCATTGTTTGGTCTTTTAGGGAAAGTTGTTGAGTTCATATGGACTGACAATTGTCAAGAAGCTTTGGATACCTTGAAAATTAAACTTGTGATTGCTCAATTTTCAGAGCTCCAAACTGGGCCCTGCCTTTCCACATTCGTACTGATGCCTTGAAAAAAGTGATAGGAGCAGCCTTAAGGCAAGTCAATGAGAACCTACCTTATGCCATATATTTTGTAAGTAAAAACTTGTCGAAGGAAAAATTAAACTACACTATAACCGAGAAGGAGCTCCTAGCTGTAGTCCATTCCCTAAATAAATTTAGACACTACATCACTGGCTATCAAAAATTTATACACACTGATCATGTTGCAATTAGGTATTTAGTGAACAAACCAGATATAAATTCTCGCATTATTAGATTGTTGCTTTTATTGAAATAATTTGATTTAACCATTGTTGACAAGCTGGGTAAGGAAAATGTTGTTGCTGATCTTCTGTCTAGAATAGATCTGCATGCAGGTGAAGAAGGAATGGTGGATGATCAAATTCCGGATGAACACCTATTCGCTATCTCAGTACTCTCTCCATGGTTTGTTGATATAGCGAATTACTTGGTTTCCATACAGTTCCCACCACACCTGTCCTCAAAAGAGAAGAGCAAGATCATGAGGAAAAGTGCCCCTTTCACTTGGATTGGGGGAAATCTCTTCAAACTTGACCCAGATCAAGTTTTCAGAAGATGTGTCAGGGAGGAGGAAGTTTTAGAAATTCTCCTGACCTGTCATGATGGGCCCTATGGGGGCCATTTTGCAGCAAAGAGGACTGCCTTCAAAATTCCGCAAGTAGGTTACTATTGGCCCACTCTTCATCAAGATGTAAGGAGATATATCAGTCAATGTGACCGGTGTCAAAGGATGGGGAAACCTACTCCAAGGGATGAGATGCCCCTACAACCTCATGTGACTTTCGAGCCATTTCAGAAGTGGGGCATGGACTTTGTGGGTCCTGTCAACACTCCTTCAAAGCAGAAATATTACATCTACATGTGCACTGGTTATTTGACAAAATGGGTAGAAACAAAGGTGTTCAAGGTAGTGACAAAAGAAAAAATAGCTGAGTGTTTAAGGGAGAATATATTCTATAAGTTTGGGTATCCAAGAGAATCAGTCACAGATCGAGGGAGTCATTTTACCTCCAATCTTATTGAAGACCTGCTCACACATCACAAAATTAAGCACAAAACTTCCACCCCTTACCATCTACAAGCAAATGGAAAGGTGGAAGTGACTAACAGAGCTTTGGAAGGAAGTTTGACCAAGGTAGTGAGCAGTAGCAGAAAGGATTGGGCAGATCGATTGGTTGAGGCCACCTAGGCCTATAACACCACATGGAATACCACCACAGCATTCAAACCATATGATTGGGTCTATGGGAAGAAGGCTTTGCTGTCAATAGAATTTGAATACAACACACTAAGAATGGCAACTCAACTAGACCTAGATCTCAACCATGTACAAAAGGAAAGGTTACTTAAGCTAAATGGATTCGATGAACAAAGATTGCAGGCCCTTCTCCACATAGAGGTAGTCCAACTTCAAAGGAAAATATGGCATGACAAACACCTCAAAGAGAAGCAGTTCCAAGAAGGAGATTGGGCGCTACTGTATGACTCAAGGTATAAAGATTTCAAGGGAAAACTAAGGACAAGATGGTTGGGACCATACACAGTATAAAAGTGCAATGACAATGGTTCAGTTCTGATCAGGACCATCGAAGAAGAAGCCATCCCCATGTTTGTCAATGGGCATAGGTTTAAAATCTACAAGAAGCCACTCTTCAAGCAAGAATTCATTGAAAATCTGAGTAAAAGAGTGTTGGTACTAGAGCAAGTCTCTGCCTCCATTCCACCCATTCCCTAAAATAAAAGGAGAGAAAGAAAAAATGAGGAGAATAAATGATCCCTGGGTGAGAACCTCCCCTTGGAGGTGCCCAAAGCAGGTAGGTAGGGTGAAAACCACCCCTTGGAGGCACCCTAACTGTCTCTTAAAAGAAAAAAAAAAACAGAAACAAGAAAAAACAGAAACATAAAATTGATTTCTTTTGAATACATTGTAGGTTGCAGGAGGGCCACAAATGAAAAAGCGACATGGCCAAGCCGAGTACACCTCTGATATACCCTTTCTCCATCACTATTTCCTTTTCCCAGTCCTTGGTCTCACTCTTTCTAGAAAAGTATTCATCCTACAACAGGCTTTGTGCATTCTAGAGGAGGCTCCTATAACAATCACAGAGAGCTCGAAATCAAGCCAAGAAAAGGATTAAAGGCTAGAAAATTGTCCAGAGGACCTGTGGACCCCCCTACCACCATTCATCCTCATAAATCTCCATTGCATACCTACACCACTACATTTCCACTCGCTTCTTTCCTCCCTCCTGTTATCCCAAAATTTGAACCTAGAAGGCTGCAGACCAGGAAGACCTCAAGTAACTATTTCAAACCTACTTTAGGCTGAGGCTTAGCCTCCTCAACCTGAGAGGGCTCTCTCAAAAGGGTCAATGTTGTTGATTATAGTTAAGATGGCTAACTCTTGTGAAACAAATGTAAAAATATGAATGGTGGAAACTAGCAACTATCCATTAGGCTTATGGAGTCAACATCATTTCAGTATACAATGGTATTAACCTTACATAGAAGTCAGAGTATTCAACATTCAACACATTCAGAACATACCAAAAGCATATGGGACTACACAGTATATGAATGCATACAGGAAGTTAGAGCACTATAAGTGCATTCTAAGTGATTACACATTCATACCACTGCAAATATTAGGAACATAATAATACCACACATTCTGAACACCAAATCCCTCATGAATCTTGAGAAGCAAAGACAAACTTGTATTACCAAAACAGAGTATTACATAAGCCAAATCTCAGAGTTTTGTCAATAAATTTTCCAACCCTGAGTACCTTATTGTTCCTGTTATATATAGAATTCTTTTACAAGGCTAAGATTCCTCAAATTCTACTTCTTATGACACCTATTAACCTTTAAAATATCTAGTAAATACAACTTACTACTAATTGATAGCTCTAGAAATCTAAATCAATTAGGATTCTAATTCTACATCATGATGAACATAGCATTTATTACAATCAAGATTTATTCCCTCACAAGTGGTCTCTTTTAGTTTGGCTGTGGTAGGTGTTTGTAGCTGCTTGATGGCCTTTAATGTCGCATCCTTTTACCTCTGCTGAGAAACAAGAAACTGCCCCTGTTCTATGTTTTTGGTTTCCTTAAAGATAATCGAAAGTAATTAACCATGTTGAACTTCTTGAATCAGCCAATCTATTCATTGGAGTGCCATGTCCTTCGTGTGTTGTAAGCCTTTCCCATGTACATGTGTGCTGACAAAAACTTTCAAAAATATTTTCCGCTTTCTTCTCTTCATCAGTTGCAGCCTTGCTATTTTTCCTTACTGTAAAAAAAAGGTTGAAATTGTTTTCTTCTCCAACGTATAAAATTGAATCAAAGTTACATTTTGAAAGTGCATAGGAGCATTGAGATACTAGCAAACAAAACATTACCACTGTCCATAACACAGTCTTCTAATATGTATAATACATTCTACTGTATCTTTAATGGCCCCTGGTCCTCATCTACTTCTCTTATCTGATAAGAGATATGCATGATCTGGAAATGAAAATAATCAGCATCCGAACTTGTTGGCTAAGTACCACTAGGGGCATACTCAGCTATCTGAAAGATTTTTGAAGAACCTGAGAATTGAGATAACTTCAGCGTTGGAATGAGTGTTGTGTCTTGAATCTGCTCCAAACGATTTCACCTTGTTGTAATAATGCAAGAGAATTGTCTTCTATGGTTATCAAGGCCCTAAATTCATGAGACATATCTACACGCAGATAGTTATTTATAAAAACCTTTTGTAAGATACCCCTTTGAGGATCTAGTTCAATAATATCCCTCAAAATTTCATTATTTTGACCATCATCCAGCATAACGGTCAGAAAAACCTTGTTCTTGTCTAGGTGTTGCACCACTACAAACGGTTGCTGCTCCTCAAATTTTAATGGAAGGAGTTCTGCCTCAGATGAAAAATCTTCAAAAACAGCCACACTTGATTTCTCAATAAAACCTATTTCATAAATTCTTTCTATATTAGGAGACAAAATAATCCTTCCAATGTTGTCTTCATTTTTCTCACTTCCAATAGAAAAGTCTGTTTGCCAAAGTAGTTCTCCATAATCTGTTGGAGTAAGCTTATATGCAGTTAAGGAGCAGGAGCCAGGAGTGAAACTGCGTGTAAGAATGATACATTCTCCATCCCACTGCTTATTATTCTCCAAGATTCGAGCATGACATGTTAAGTCCTGAGGTGATAATTGAGGAAGCTCATTGGGTTGTGTATGCATCCATCCCAAAGGCTCTAAATCATTCAACAATTCATGCTCCATCAAAGCCAAAGGCAAATGAACTTACTGATGCATTCCCCATTGTGGAGGCATAACTACACAACGAATTTTCTTCACCTGTGGATTGTCGAGAGGGCTTATACCATAAATATACCCCTAAATATGAGTCCTAAGGTCAGCTATGTAAATGAATTTTTTCAATATGTTCTTTAGCATAATGTATGTATAGCCAGTTTCCTTGATATCATCAGAGTTAACATATATATGATTGACTTCGGAGATAGAGATTTGTGGTAGATTTTGCCCTTACATGCCAATCTATTTTAGAACCAAAAGCAGCTTGCTCAAATGGACTAGTTGTGGTGACAATCAACTTATCACCGTGCACATTTGTAGTCCTCGTGGTAACTGCAATGAGCTTGCTTTTCAATTTCAGGAATATGTTGCCTTTCTCTGTGAGGATTTTTCCCATCTCCAACTATCGCCTGGCCAATCCACCACGGATGCAGGTGAAAATGACCTTGAACTCGACAGTATGCTCCTCTGGAACCTGTGCAATCTCAATAAGCTGAACTCGGCCTTCATAAGAGATAAGTGTACCACCTTTTACATCCTGTGAGAGTAGTTCATCAAGCTTCTCACTGTTCAAAAGAGCAGGGAAAACATCTCCGTTACCAGGTGGAAAATTCATAATGGCATTCTCAATAAGATAAACCAGGTGGCATAGTTGATTTTCTTGAGATGTTGTATTATTTTTTACAGGCTTCATCAAAAGAACGGCTCTCCCATTTCCCAGAACTTTGCAGTCTGTTGATTGATGCCAGTAAGAAACTTTCCATTAAATACATGTAAGTTGTAAACAGAACCCTTTGTCTCCTTCTCGGAAACAACCACAAACATGTGCCAGTACCAAGACACCTAACGAGCTAAAACACAACGGATTCTGATAAGTATGACAGCTGGGTGAGATTTGCTATGGATCATCACAAAATCACCTAGACTAGGTTTCTGCGCTACGAAATCAGTTGAAGCATGTTGCGCTGAGAAAACACCTAAAACTGACTTATGCGCTATGAAATCACCTAAAGAGCTTTGTAGCACATAATAACCTTTGAAAAAAGCTTTATCATCAAGCTAATATGATAAATTTTGGCATTAGTATTCTTAAGTGATAACACCTCCACTGAAAACACAAAAATATTCTTTCTTTTGTTTGTTAGAAAAATGAAGAATAAACAAGCAGCATCCTTAACTTAACTCTTACCTAGTGCATACCAGCTACTTTTCCATGATTGACAGAACCTTCATAAGCTACCTCTCCAGTCCTTGCTCAAGCCTCAGCCAAAATGTTTAGAGAGAGAAGCAGCTACAGGAAATCCTGTAGGAATCCTGTAGCAGTTGATCCCCTTAAACATCAAGCTCCAGAGGCTGGGTCAGTGTAACCACAGATGTGTAGAATGAGCAAGGAGTTAGATCCCTATTGTAGATCACCAGTACAAGGGAGCTGAGCCACCAATTCAAAAGCCATGGGTGCCGGTAGCAAAAATCCATGAATAGAATGCCAAAAGTCTGAGCATGCAACAACATGGTAATGCGCAATTCTCAACTAGACTGATAAGTGACTAAACCCATTCCTCTGTTGCATGGGTATAATTTAAAAATTGCATGAACAAGTGAGATGGTTGTGATAAAACTAGATTGATGGCTAGCTAACTGGCCACCCTCGTCCAGTTCAAACAACGCTCAGTGGGCACACTCAGCACGTGTGATCAGTCAACTTGAAAAATATCAAAACAGGGAGTTGTGGAATCTAATGGGAATGATTGAATTGATTGCGGTAGGTGGCATAAAGGTTTCATAGTGACACTGAAGTAGGGACCAACGTTCTAGATGAGGGTAACATACCCTTCCTGCTACCTAACCTCATCATCGCAGAAAGCTCTCGTAAACTCAAGTACACTACAGTCGACTGCCTTCACCACCTTTGTTCGCATTTGGGTTGACAAGTTGTCAAATGTAGCAACCTACCTACCACCTTCAAAGGATAGAAATAGGTGAGTTATGTCGTTCTCAAGACTTGCCCACTTATCGGGCTCTACACGAGAATTATCGGAATCTACAGGAGCGAAAACATAGTCCTACAGGAACCTTTCTACAGGAAAGCTAGTGAGCAGCACCGCAGAGGAAAACTCGGGATTTTATGACAAATTCGGGCTGAAAAAGGTAGGCTCAGTGAACACCCACCTTTCATTTCCATTTTTACAAAGGCTAGTGTGATTCCAAGTGAGGCATTGAGTTGAAAAGGGAAGGAAAGTGAGAATACATTCTACATGTGTTTCTTAAAGAAATATATACATTGTCTCCTTTTGCTCTTTTCACTGAAATAATGTCTGTCTCTTCTGTGGTATTCTCCTATGTAAAAAGATGATGCAACTTTAGAGAGTTAAGCCTGTAAAGTGTAAACTTGCATTGGATAGTCTGCTTATTTTGTAAAAAGGAAAAAAACACAGTTTTGTATGTTCTCTATTTTTTTAAGGTATTGTTTCCCTCAAATAGACAGAGAAGTAATGTGAGTATAGAGAACGAAGTTTGGAAGGAAGGGAAGTTGCAATTTGTTTTTGTTTAAAAGAAAGAACACAAAAACTCTATGCTTGTTTCTTGAAAGAAAACCTCAGTTGTTCCCTTGTTTTCAGGATTGAAACTTGTTACCTCCCTCTTCAACGAAAATATTCTAGCAGAATCTGAAACATCATGATAGGGGGTTTTATGAGGAAGAAACCTCTGAATTCAACTAAGCTGCATGAACATCCAGAAGTGGTAGCCCTCTTCACTAGAGCAAATTAGATGCCTTTCCTTGAAAATTTGCATGGATATGGTGATGAAGTCATAGAGGAATTTATGTTGTCTTTAAAACCTCACTCAAAAACCCATGCCACTATCAGTTTCGGGGGTCTAACTATAGAAATATCCCCATAGTTCATCAGCAGAATTACAAGCCTCCCACTTGGACTACCCTCGAGCAAGGAAGAAAAACCATTGGGTCAAGTTGCGAAGAAAACCTTTTTCTAGCCTAATGAACATCCTGTGGAGGACAAGAATGGCATCAGGAGGACAAGTATACTTTACCCATGGAATGAGGTCAGTTATCAGATTATGAAATACATCTCCTGTGAAGGAAGATACAACATAGTTTATGGGTACCATTTCAGACTGTTACATGAACTAAGATATGGCATGGACCTTCCTGCATCTAGAAAACTCAATATTCCACATTTTCTCCTCCAATTCTTAATAGAATCTAGCACCAAATTGAAGGCAGGAGTCCCAGACCAAATGGCTCATCATGGGATAATTAAATTTTTGGTGGAGGATGCCCTTGACACTTTCACAATCTCCATAGCCTGGGAGATTTTTAAAAACATGACTAAGGAGGATGATATAAAAACTCTCACCTATGAACTTAGTCCATCTGAAAGTGAAGAGGAAGAACAAAAAGGGGAAGCTCAGAAGGGAATCCATGAAGAGGAAAAGAACACTCAAATGGAAGAAGAGGAGCCCCACATAGGAAAAGAAGAAAACTAGATAGGAAAACTAGAAACCTAACACCACCAAAGATGAGCCTAAAGCAGAGAAGAAGAAAGAATCAAAAGCAGAAAAGGATAAAACCCCAACAGATAAAAAGAAGAGGCCAAGAACTGAAAGGAAGAAGCCTAACACAGTTTAGAAAAAGGTTACCATAGGAAAAGCAAAAGCTAAGAAAGAATAGGAGCAAACAAAATTAGAGACAGCAGAAGCAAAACCTGTAGAAATAGGAAAAACAACAGGTGAAGAAGAAGAAGCAGAACAGGAAGAAGTGTCTCTTGAGACACTAGCAAGGGAAGCAACAGCTATTCTTGCTACACTTAGTACTCCAGCCAAGCCCAAAAGAAAAAGGAAAACACAACCATCCATGTAGTTCAAGGCTCGAAAAAGAACCAGAATAAAGATGGGGAAGCCTTAGCCACCTTCAAAGGAGCCCATTGTCATTGAAGATGCCCCTACTGCTAAGAAGGAGGAATCTCCATACAAAACCCTTATTACCTACGAAAGGGGAAGCCCTAGAGCCTCTACCTAGAAAGAAAGGATCAAACTTATGGACTCTAAAACGGTCCTACAGGAGGCACAGACCACTCTATAGGAGTCACTGACAAAGCTTCAAGAGACTAAGAATCTTGAAAAGAAGGCAGAAGAACAAACCAATGAGAAAGGTAAGGCAAAATACATACCAGAGCCTGACCCTCAGCCTAATTTAGGCTCTTATTACAACCTTCTGGAAGGAGGGAAAATCATCCCACAAAATTTTGCAGTCCCTCTTCGCTTTGAATTGGAAAATGAAAGAGTAGGGACCCATACATAGATGCAGATTGTAAAATCAAAAGGGGTGGAAGACATTGGGCACATGGAAGATAAATTGAGGAAACTAGGTAGAGAGTTGAGCATGGTCAAGCATACAGAAAGCATCAAAAGAGCTCAATTGGAGATAGAAAATGAAATGTTAAAGAAGCAACTGCAAGAAGAGGAGCCTTAGGCAGAAAATCAAATATTAAGGAGACAACTATAGGAAAGAGAAGCCCAGTTAGCCTGCATGGCCAGCTAGGCTATGGAAGCACTACAATGCAAACACCTAGCCAAATCTTATGGGGTCTACCTCAAAGATTGGTGGCTGCAATACCAAATCAAAACTCTGGCCCAAAGGGGCACCATACCTTTCGAAGATTATGGACAGTTCATAGATTTATGTGAAAACAGTTCAGTAGAAGACAAGGCGAAGTTTGCAAAGTTTTATTTACATAACATGTTCCTTATTGATATTAACCTATGGGACCCCAATGCAAAGTTAGGAGACTTACAGTTGATGGCCATGACATTTTGGATGAGTCATGAGGAGAAAAGAGCAGAAGAAATTCAGAAGTTGATGGCAAAGGAACAAAGTGAACCTCTGATGATTAGAGCAGAGCCGTCAGACCCTATGGCTCTCATTAGCACCCAACAACAACTTGCAGCTGATCCTCAAAGGGCCATTAAATACATCAATGAGCAATCCCAAGCTATTGCCCATTTTGAGGACATTGAGAGATTTCTTGGGGATGATTGCATTCATGCCTGCTTGAGAAGGTGGAACACACTACCCCACAGCCTACAGATTAGGGAGTATCACTCCCCAGATAGGATGAGAGAAGCATTGAGGAGAGTGCCACCATATAAGCACTCTATGCAAAGTTGGAAGGCCAATTGGATTGGCCTCAAGTTCAATCCTCCATTGCTGTTAGGTCTACTGGAGGGAGTAAAAGTAGAAGAAGAATGAAAGCAGTGGGAAAAGGAGGATGGAAAGATTGGATTCCATGATAGAGAGGAGGATCTCACATCTAAGGCATTGAATGTCAGGGAGGTCATAAAGTGATCCAGATTTAAACAGGAATGCAACAAATTACAGAGATAACCATAAACACAGAGATGCAGCAGAAATAATACTTCGTTTCATTAATGTAAAATACTGAAATATGCTTACAAACAGAAATGGAAATAAACCAGCTAGGGTGATGGTAGCTTATCTTTGAGAAGAGATGTGGTGGCTACATGCCTCTGAACTGTGTTACAATGAGGCTCGAAGGCCTATTTATTGTTGAGAACAAATGGAAAACCCTTAACATCCCAAAACCTAACCCTAGAAGACGAAACACCAAATTGTGGGCCCCATTTGGGTAAATTGGTACATCAATTTCGCGGGGTTGTAACTTTGGCATACGATCTTCGTTTGATGCATACAATAGCTTGTTAGAAATATCTATCCAAGCACTACCACTTTGGGAAGGGCAACATTGATTCGTGGACCCATGTTTCCCCCAGATTTCCAAAAAACGGCGTTTAGGGCCTCAAAATGGCTCCGGAAGTTCAGGACCCGAAAAACTGCTAAAATAGTAAATTGTGCTACAATTTAGGAAACTAAAAAAACTAAAAGAGACAGTTGTGGGGGTTCAAATGGGATAGGTGGGTGGCCACCAACATCCACCTAGATCATTCCTCCCTACATAGGAAGCAATGGTCCCCATTGTGTTAAGTTCCTCCCTGAGATAGGAAGCTTCTGCTGAGCTGGCTCTCTGGTGAGTTGTTTTGCAATCTTCGATGTGTCTAGAAATGGTGGGAAGCATGGTTGATGACAGTCCACATTGAACACTTGGTGCAACGAAGGAATGGAGGAATGTTGTGCTTCAAAGCATTGTTTCCCATAGCCTTGGTGCTGGTGTAAGGACCATGTTGGAGTGGTTTGAGTTTCTGATGGGTTCTGGTAAGGCGTTCTCTCTGCAGATGCAACCAAACATTGTCACCCACCTTAAACTTGTTTGGTACCCCTATGGGTGAGGAGAAGTTGTTCTTGTGTTCTATCATGAACGTATCCCTTTGTTGCTACTACTGCATGGAGGAACCCTTTATGGGGGTCATGGATGTAGCAACGATCTTCCCCTTACTTTGGGAGCAAACCAGACATATGAATTTCCTAGTCTGAGATATGAGCTTGCTGCCTTTCCTAGCAGTGATCAAAGAGGTGGTGGTAGGTGGAGCTACCTCCGGTATCCTGTATAATGAATTATCCAAAAAAATAATGACAACACGAGGACTTGAGTCATACACAGCATGTCGCCTCCACAAGTATGGTTGTCCTAAAAGTACATCACAAACATCCAGAGGTGTAACATCACGCAATACCTCATCTGTGAAGGGCTTGATGCTGTAGGAAAGGTAGCACTGCTAGAAAACTTTGAGATCTCGTGCTTCGTGAAGCCACCCGATACTGTACGGCTGTGGGTGTGGTGTATTCGATAGGCCCAACTGCTTCAAGACCTCTACTGAAATGAGGTTCTTTTGGCTACCACTGTCAACAATGATTTGCAACAGTGAACCCTTCACCCACATCTGTGAGTGGAAAAGACGATCCCTTTCCTCTAGATTTTCGGGCTCATTTTCTAGATCTTGGTAGTGGAAACAGTGGCACTGGGATTAGCATGAATGATTTGTTTCCCTTTGCCATTCCCCTTGTCGGGTTTTGGCTCAGGGTCGGAACATGCATCTGATTCGGAAGCCTTCAACTCAGCCACCAGCAACTTCTTGGTCCGACACTCACTTGTGTTATGAGTGGGACCCTTGTGGAACTCACACCACTTTCCTATGTCCTTCTTCAACTTCGTGGTGTTGTTATTTTCTTGCGGCTTCGATGGGTTGTCTTGGGTCACCCTGCGTTGGCTTTGTCCTTTGGGCTTCGGATTTGTAGATCCAAATTCTCGCTTCTTCTGTTTGAACTTTTGCTTGATTTTCACAGCGTATTAGTATGTTGTGCCAAGTGAGAATATGTTCAAGAACTCCATCTCTTCCTGGATGTATTTGTATAGGAAGCCGCGATATTTGAGTACTAGATGTAGCTCAGAATATTTGATACCCAACTGTGTGTGAAGGGTATGAAAAATGTTGGTGAACTCTGGCACATCTTGGTCCCTTCCTTACCGCACCTTGTTCCACTTTATGTATTTGTCCTCGTAGCTTTTGACAGGGTAGTACTGCTCCTTGATAGCATCCCGAAATGAATCCCAAACGGGTGCGGCTGAAAATAGTGAGCCTGTGCTTTCATCCTTCTGCTCGTAGTAGGTTTCCCACTAGTCCTTGACGTGGGGTCTGCTTTGAGAAGAGCGAAAACAATCTTTTCTTGACTCGAAAATTCACGAACAGAAAAATACCCTTCTAGCAGATTTGACCATTTATCTACGGCATTTGTGTCCATTTGACCATCGAAGATGAGGATTTCAAAATTAACTTGTACCTTGAAGGGTGTGGCGTTTCCAGAGTAGCTGTTGGAAGCCGATGTGTCGCCTCTGGGTAGCCGCTGAAGAATCTGTGCAAATTTATCCATCATCGTGTTCCTTTGTCACTCGAGGGCTTCTTCGAGCAAGATTTTGATAGGACCTCCTACCGCCTTGTCTTTCTTCTCATCCGCCATGGGATGCCATCGGGATTTGCGAGGCTGGTCTTGCAAAGGTTCGACCAGTTCAAGCCCTAACTCCTTATATCCCGACCTCGTTGGGGACATGCAAAGAAAAACAGAGAAAAAGCAGACCACTCTGATACCACTGATCCAGATTTAAATAGGAATGCAACAAATTACAAAGATAACCATAAACACAGAGATGCATCGGAAATAATACTTCATTTCATTAATGTAAAATACTGAAAGATGCTTATAAACAGAAATGGAAATAAACCAGCTAGGGCGATGGTAGCTTATCTCTAAGAAGAGATATGGTGGCTACATGCCTCTAAACAATGTTACAATGAGGCTCGAAGGCCTATTTATTGTTTAGAAACAATGGAAAATCCTTAACATCCCAAAACCTAACCCTAGAAGATGAAACGCCAAATTGTGGGCCCCGTTTGGGTAAATTTGTACATCAATTTCCCGTGGTCATAACTTTGGCATATGATCTCTATTTGATGCATACAATAGCTTGTTAGAAAGATCTATTCGAGCACTACCACTTTGGGAAGGGCAACAGTGGTCCATGGACCCATGTTGCCCCCAAATTTCCCAAAAAACGTCGTTTAGGGCCTCAAAATGGCTCTGGAAGTTCAGGACCCGAAAAACTGCTAAAAATAGTAAACTGTGCTACAATTTAGGAAACTAAAAAAACTAAAAGAGATATTTGTGGGAGTCCAAATGGGATAGGTTGGTGGCCACCAACGTCCACTTGGATCATAAAGGGCATCAAGGATGAGGAAATAGATTAGTTGCTCAGAGGATGAGCAACACATTTAGTAGGGGGTGATGGCGAGCCCCAAAAATGGGTAATTATATGGGGTCGTTCTGCCTCTTAATTCAACTTAATCCACCATTCTCTTTATTTTATTGCATGTTTTTTATTATATTAATGCTAATAGAGTGAATTGGGTTAGTCATTTTGCCATGTCGTCTGATGTGTACTTTATGCAGATTTTTTTGTCAATTTTGGACAAAGTCAAGGGATTTATGACCAAATGGCAGCAAATATTTGGGGGAAATAGGGAATAGGATTTGTAGGGAGGTATCTCCTTCATTTATGACCTCTTTCCTTGAATCCTCCATCAGCAACTCGGAGCGCAAGCAGCCACATTGATTCTAAGGGGCAGCCAAGCAAGTAAAGAAGGATTGTCGTTTATCTCCAGTTCTTTGAAGCTAAGCTCCTTGATTTTAGGAAGGTTGTTGGGGGACACCATTTGTATAAATAAGGGGGCTTAGAGCCTCAGTATTTTAGCCAATCATTAGTAGAATTTTTGCACTTTTGTGTAGCTCTTGTGTAGCTCATTTTCAAGCTTCCTTTTCGAGAACAGTTTATGTAATGTGACCTTTATCTTTCATAATGGATATGAAACAGTTTTTGAGCCAACACTAATCTCTTTCAGAGGGATGATTCTCTTGGGTTAGGGCCCAGCCCAAGATTCCCAACACCTCTTGCTTCGTACTTATATGTTTTTTCTTCATTTCATGAATTAATTTCTGTTACATAGATTCATTTTACGTTGCTTAGATTAGGTTTCTTTTGATGGTTTTCATAGCTACTTTTGTTTTAGTTACTCAATTGGATTAATGTAGTAATAGCCTAAGATTAAAAAAGGCCAACAGCAGGCCTTGATCTCCTTTCTCCCTTCCTGGTACTATGATTTGAGGTCAAGGCACTACTGCTACCACCAAAAACACAAATTTTCTCTTCCATGCAATTTCTAGTGTGATGACTTGATTTGGAAAGATAATGTGTTGCTTCAGATTCAGTTGCTTAGATCATTTCCTGTTCTTTTACAATAGATCTCTCTGAATTCTTTTCTATTCCAAGCTTACTATTCAACATTTTCTGTTTGTAGGTCATAAATTAGGTCAAGCTAGAGAAATTTATGTTTTCATGGTAT
Organism: Pinus taeda; assembly: GCA_000404065.3. NCBI lineage: Eukaryota > Viridiplantae > Streptophyta > Pinopsida > Pinales > Pinaceae > Pinus > Pinus taeda. The sequence goes on from APFE030886268.1 coordinate 40,924, forward strand.
AGTTAGTCCTTTCTTTGATCAGTTTTCATAAGTAGATGTGCATATCTCTTGCAGGACACCTTAGATCACCATACATCCATAAAGAAACCAACATCAATTCACTTCTCACCGATTTCCTATGTCATTCGTAACATTTCACCAGTCTGCCCTAATTTTTGCATTTTTCTTAATAAGCTTCCCTCTTCCCATTTGAACAAATCTGACCATCATGTTCCCTCTTGATCTTCCTTGACAAGCTCCCGACACCTCAACACCTTCATCTAGCCTTTAGTTACCCTTTCCCATCATTTTTCCACCTTCAAAACCTCCAAAAGTAGCTCTCGGCCTCCTCTTGTAGATCCTCCTGTAGATCGCCCACAGCCTCTTGTAAAATTTCCTGTGAGTAATTCTTCAAAGTCTGATTGCAAAGGAAGTCTTTAGAAGGGTACTATGGGCTTCTTAGGACTCTCCACACCTTCCTCCACCTCTGTAAAAACCCAATCCATCCTCCATCGCCACTAAACCTCTGTCACAGTCACAAATAGACAAAATCACATGCATAACAATTTCACATGAAAACACATAAAAACACAAAAGGATGCTCTTTTCTCATTTCATCAATTTTCATCTCTTTTTCTGCAACAATAGGGTTAGTTGGATAAATTTGGGTTTGCTAGGGTTTGCCTTACATTCTAGTTTGTTTTCTCTTTCTGCAAGTAGAATAGTCCTTGTAGCATTAGCATTCTTTCAACATAGTTAAAACCTTCTTCTGAGAATTCATAGAAGTTGGCTTAAGCTCCTAGTGTTCTTGCACCAGCTGACCAAGTGACGGCCTGTAGTAAGAGCTAGTACTTCTGCATACAGCATCGTCACTTCCAAGTTTGTTACAAACTACCAGGTTGATAAAAGTAAAGTAGGAAGCCCCAGGAGTTGCAGCATTATTGTTGCAATACTAGTGCTCACCAATGGTCTCTGTTAGACCCATATCAGACTCTTTTCATCCAAAGTTTGGCCCACTGTTTTTCTTCAAACCAACATATACATGATTGTATCCATAGAAACCAGTGTAGGTATGCGGATATGCTTCATGAAACTCACGTACAACCACTTTTCTTTGAACCAAATAGGTTTCAACAGCAAGATGATGCATCAACTACTCCCCGATTTTGTTTGAGATATTCAAATGTGGCTCTGGGCAGCAGTTTGGTGAATATATTAGCAACCTGTTCTTTGGAGGGAACATACTCCAATTTGACTTTTTTTTAAAGCACTTGTTCATGGAGAAAATGATTTTTGATAGGTATGTGCTTGATCTTGGAATGCATGACTGGATTCGTTGAAATACTTATTTCACTTGTATTATCACATAGAATGGAGATGGGTGGAGTACATGTTATCTGAATGTCTTGCAATGTTTGCATCATCCAAATGAGTTGTGTGCAGCAAGATGCAGCAGCCACATATTCTGCTTCAGCTGTAGATAATGCAATTGGACTTTGTTTCTTACTGAACCAAGATACTAATTTGGAACCCATATAGAATGCACCACCACTAGTGCTTTTTCTATCATCCATGCTTCCTGCCCAATCTGCATCTGTATATGCCTGAAGTGTGAGATCTGTATCCCTAGGATACCATAAACCAAAGTTTTGTGTTCCTTGAAGATATTTGAAAATCCTTTTGACTGCCTGAAGGTGTGCTTCCTTTGGATTTGCTTGGAATCTTCCAACTATTCCCACTACATGCATGATGTCTGGTCGGGTACTTGTTAGATAGAGAAGACTACCAATGATGCATCTGTAGGTTGGTTAATGTACTGCTGTTGATTCATCATTTGCGCTGAGGCTGCATCGTGTTATCATAGGGGTACATACTGGTTTAGAATATTCCATGCCATATTTCTTCAAGATTTGCTTGAGGTACTTGGGCTGTGATAGAAAAATACCATCTTTATTTTGTTGAACTTGTAAACAAAGAAAATATGTGAGCTCACCAAGTAGGTACATTTCAAATTCTTTCTGCATTACCAAAGCAAGGTTTTGACTCATGTCTTCTTCATTGCTATGAAAAATGATATCGTCAACATACACAACAAGTATTAGCAATTTATCATTGTCAACTTTTATGTATAGATTTCTATCAGTTGATCCTTTTGAAAAACCTTGTTGATGAAGGTATTTATCAAGACTATAATACCAGGCCTTTGGAGCTTGTTTTAGACCATAGAGAGCCTTTCCGAGTCTGCATACAAGTTTTGGATCATTTCCAAGGATGAATCTGTCTGGTTGCTCAATATATACTTCTTCTTCTAGGTCTCCATTAAGAAAGGTAGCTTTCACATCCATTTGATATACTTTGAACTTCTGAAAGCTAGAAAGAGCGAGAAACATTCTTATGGCTTAAAGTCTAGCAACAAGTGCAAAAGTTTCTTCAATGTCTATACCTTCTTATTGAGCATACCCTTTACAAACAAGTCTGGGATTGCTTCTAATAACTTCTCCATTTTCATTCAGCTTGTTTTTGAATATCCATTTGGTTCCTATGACATTCTTATCATTAGGTCTAGGAACCAATTCCAAAGTATTATTCTTTTCAATCTACTCAATTTCTTAATTCATGGCCTTGACCCAACATTCATCTTTGCATGCTTCATTTACATTTTGCAGTTCAACGAAGAAAGCAATGCTAGATAGCTTGAAGCTTATGTAATAGTTCTTCTTGTCTGCACACTTGCCTCTTTCTACCCCAAAATTTGAGTCTCTGGATGATTCTTCTGAACATACCTAGATGGAGTCTTTTCTTCTAACCTTATTTGTTCTTTTGGTGCCTCATAGGTTTCTTCTTCATAATTAGTTTGATTTGATGTGGAAGGATAGTCGTCGTCATCTTCATAATCTTCAATTTTGACCTTCATTGGATTTTTGTCTACTTCATCAACCACAACATCAATACTTTCAACAATTTTCCCAAGTCTTTTATTATAACACTTATATCCGTTACTTTGGGAAGGATAACCATGGAGAATACCTTCATCTTCTCTAGGTTCAAACTTGCCAAGTTTTTCATCAATCCTTTTGATGTAACATTTCCTTCCAAAAACTTTGAATTATTTTACCATATGAGTCTTACCATGCCAAAGTTCATGTGGAATTTGAGTGTTGTTTGCCCGAACGTTTGTTTTGTTGAGAATAGTGACAGCAGCAAATGTAGCTTCACCCCAGAAGGCTACAGGAGTTCCAGACTCATCTAGCATAGCAGGAGCCATTTGTTGAACAATTATGTTCATCCTTTCTACCACTCCATTTTGTTGAGGAGTTCTTGTGATAGAGAATTCCATTCTTATTCCATGTTCTTCACAGAAGTCAAAGAATTCATCCGAGGTAAATTCCCCTCCTCGATTAGACCTGAGGCATTTGATTTTGCAATCTAATTCATTTTCAACCAAGGCTCTGAAGGCTTTGAACTTTTAGAAAGCTTTGTCTTTATGCTTTAGAATTCCTATCCAACACATTCTGGAAAAGTTGTCAATGAGTAATGTAAAGTATTCTTCTCCATGAGGTGACTTTTTCCTAGATGGACGACATAAATCAGTGTGAACAAGTTCAAGAGGCTTACTAGTTGATCCTTCCTTCTTAGGGAAATGTGCTCTGGTTTTCTTACCAAATTGACATGATTTGCATATTGTATTCTTTGGAATGCTGATATCAGGAAGATCATGAACAACCTAGTATCTGCATGCTTTTCTTATTTGAGAGAAACTTAGATGACCCAATCTTCTGTGCCATAACCAGTGTTCATTGTTTTGTCTTAGCTACACAGTTGTTGCCCCCGCCTTGAGTATGTATAGGTTGTTTGGAGTTCTTACACCTTTGATCACTATTTCCCTTGTATCAAACTAATGAACAACACATCCATTTTATCCAAATACTCCTCATTTCCTTGATCACACATTTCACTGACACTCAATAGATTATGCTTTAGACCATCTACATACATAACATTCCCAGCTTTGAATTTTTATTTTAAGAGAATGGAGCCTTTACCTTTTATGACTATATGAGTGTCATTACTAAATGAGACCTTGTTTTCCTTTTCTAAGGCATTATATGGCTGAAGTTTTTCTTTATCACCTGTCATGTGTTTCAAGCATCCAGTGTCAATGTACCACTGATTTTCTTATCCTTCTACATACAAGGCTATACCGCATCTTTCTGTTTGTGATTCTTTCTTTCTCCATGTTTTGGGACCTAGTGAAGCTTGCTCCTTCTGAGATGTTTTCCAAAGTTTACTCCTGCATTCAGAATCTTCATGACTGAAGTTGTTACAGATAGAGCATTCTACTTCATTTTCAAGAGCAGAAAAGTTATTATAGGTCCTTTTAATGATCCCAATCACATTCCTTTGATTTCGTGCTTCTCTAGTCATGATGGTCTTGTAAGCAACACATTGAGCAACTTTGTGTCCAAAGTTGTGACATGAAAAACATTGGCCATTAAAGAAATTCCTACGATTATCAAATATACTGACCTGATGATTGTAGTTTCCATTGACATTCATTCTTGAAGCAAATTGAGACTGATTTACTTGTGGTTGGTTATAGATTCTATTCATCCTTGAAGTAGATTGAACCGATTTACCTGGTGATCTGCTTTATGTGTTTGCTGACGATTGTCAACCTGTTCACTTCTCCTTGCTGCATCAAGATAGATTTTGGAGGTTGATGGCTTTTGTGCTTGAGATGTTTCTTCAGTATAACTAAGACCTGTCTTTATCAGAGGAGAACGCTGCACTTTGATAATTTCATCTAAATTTTTTGATCCTTTCACAAATCTAGGATTGAGAGCTTTTGTTTTCTCAATATCTTTTCTTAGACCCATAATTTCACATTCTAACTTTTCATTGTGTTTTTCCCTTTCAACAAGTTTGAATGTCAGAGTGTCTATAATCATATTCTTTTCTTCTAAACAAATTTTAAGTTTAGAAATTTATTCATAGAGACCATATTCATTTAAAACATCCAAGAAATCATCATCTTCAAAAGCCATCAAAAGTCTATAATCATTACCATAATCATCTTCATCACTATCTGATAAACCATCGCTATCTTCATGCGTAGAGTAGCTCTTCTTACTTACATTTTGTTTTCTTTTCCATTTTGTTGGTTCCTTACCTTTATCAATATTATCTTTATGAGGACATTTGGTTGCATAATGATCGACTCTTCCACAAGAAAAGCATTTGAAAGGTAGTTTACCTCTGAATCTTCCAAAACCTCATTGAAGGTTTTTAACAAAGTTTGCTTCTTCCTCTACTTCTAAAATGTGTCCCAATTCATTGAGCTCTTCTCTTCCTGAAGCCTTGAATATGGTTTCTCTCATATCTGATGGACCTCCTTTTCTCATTTCATCAACAATTAAGATTCCATGTAGCTGTGTCATAGTCATACTCTGAAGATCCTGGTATTCTTCTATGGCAGAAAATTTTGATTCAAACTTAGAAGACAAGGATCTTAAAACATTTTCAACTAAAGTAACTTCTTTTATCCCTTCACCCAAGTTTTTCATGTGATTAAGAATATCATATGTGCGTAGGAAGTAATGGACTATACTTTCATCATTGTGCATTTTGAGAGGGTCATATTAAATTCTGAGAGATTATAGTTTTGCATGTTTTACCTTATTGTCTCCTTCATAGCTTAGAATGATCTTGTCCCATATTTCTTTGGTGGTTTTAAGCTGCATAACCTTGACAAATCCTGATTGTGACAGACTCCCCAATAGTGTATTGATACCCTTGGCATTTGTTTCATACTACTTTTTACTGGTTGTATCTGTAGGAATTGTTGATGGAAATGTATATCCTCCTTCTATGATTTCCCAAACATCTATTTGAAGGGATTGAAAATACCTCCTAGTTCTTACCTTCCAATAGACGAAGTTTCTCCCATCAAAGATTGGTGGTCTAATGGATCCCTCTCTTTCGTAGCTGCCCATGATGATAGATCTTCCTTCAAGCAATCAAGCTTCTTCTGAAGGACCTTCTCTAATTCCAATTGCTGGAAATAATACTGAGAGCGGGGGTGAATCAGTATTAGCAATTTAACAATATTTCATTTCCATGAAGAGATTTATATATGCTACTTTTGTTAATGAAACTTGTGTGTATACACAACTATGTTTAGAGAAACTAGTGTATACGTTGCAAACTTATAATTTAGTTAGTTGATCTTTAATCTGTGTATCAAAACTGTATAACCAGTAATTAGGAGCAGTAAACAGAACAGGAAATCACACACATGAACATAAGATATAAGGTGGAAACCTAATGTGGGTGAAAACCACCTGCTACAATCGTCTCTTTCTTTCTTTAATAAGAAAATTATTTTTACAAATTTTTGTATTGGTGCGGCCTTATACCAGTAAGCAGGCTTCTACCTGCAAAAGGCTACAGTCTTCTCTTGTTCTACAACTTTTCCTAGAAGGGAGCTACAACCCCCTTAGCTCTTGTACTAGCTTATGTGTTTACTAGTATGTAGGTACTGACCTACAAAAGGCTACAACCTTCACTTTTCTTCTAGGGACCATGTTTCATAAATTTTCAGACTAGAAACATTAATCAAACATCAAATATATCTGCATCAACCAATCTCCTTTGTACCAACCAAAACTGAATCAAACAATCACTGTTCTAAATGTTGTAACTAGAATACAGTAACAATAATGAAACCCAGTCCAGAACCCAGAACACTGCAACTGCAAACAGTAGTAGCTAAAACACATTTTATGAAACCTACGCTACTTCAATGTGTCGAACCTGCATTCATATGTTGTTATATGAAGGCAAACCTAGGTATACGTTGTTTTGAAATATCGAACCAATGTGTATACGCACCTTTTTTATACTAAACCTGCGTAAAAATTTCTCTTCAAGCCTAAAGATCTTGACCCATCAATAGAGCTTATCCTTCTTCAAGCACTCAAGTTCCTCCTTGATTCCAATCCAGCTATGCACCATAACTCAATGACCAATATTCTAGATCTTTCTCTTCATTAGATATTTAATACTTTAGTGCCCTTTCCTAATGATCTCCTCCTCCTTTTATAGTCTTAGGCCTTACTCAATACCATGGTCCAAAACTACTTAGAATCAATACCTTGGACCAAATACCTGGGGTCAACAGTTCGAACAAGATACCTTGGACCAATACCATGGGTCAAAACACTAAGGACCAAATACCATGGACCAAAACCAAGTTTTCCAACATGTACGCGCTTTTCATTGCATGAGAGTGTGTGTATACGCATATGCACCTTTTGGTCTGTGAAGCTGCGAGTATACGTGGTTTGGTCAAGCAGAACCTGTGTATACCTCTTTTTCTTTCATTCTGTGATCCTGAACTGTGATCTATCATCCAAGTGACTTGTCATCAAGGACAACACCTATGTCATAGCGCCAAACCTGTGTCATAATGCCAACAAAACTTCCAATAAAGCTAGTCATTGATTTGATCTGACACTTGAATCTCTTGATTGTTCTTGAAGAAAAAATAAACATGATACTAAAATAATCGAGGCATCTTGAGATCTAACTGATATTCAAGATAAAAATATAATTGGAAATCTGAACAGTAAATCTTTTCCATGTAATTAGCTATAGGGTCAAAATAGACATGATATGTTGATGATTCTCATAATAGTCTATATCTTCAGACAATTGATTCTTAGCCACACAAGATTCCTTTGATATGCTATCCAACTACTTTTCTAAATAATTCCCACAAACAATATAATTTTCCTCACTATTATGATCATTCTTTGATGTAAGTTGCTGCAAAGAATGACATAAAAAATAAACCCTTTCCTCTGCCTGAGGGTTGTAAAAGCTATCTTCTAGTATTTCTTCTTGGTGTTTGCAATGATTTTCATACTCTTTATGATCAAAATATTGACAAGTTTGCTGCATCTTTACATTAATCTTAGAGGATGTAACATGTCTTTCATAAGTAAACCCCTGCTGATTTTCATGTTGCATTTCATGGGATGTTATCCTTTCTTCTTGGTGTTGAAATGTATTGTTATGAAGAACCTCTAAAATTTATTCATCCATGAATTCATCATCATGATAACAATCCTCCAAATATTGAATTAAACTCACAAAATATTTACAATAATCTTTGACCAACAATAAGGAGGGATGACACGCTTTATACATCTCATAGAATACATCATGGAAATTAGCCAGTGAATATATTGAACCATTTTCCAAACCTTTATACAAAGACCATGCTTTTCCTTCTAAAGTGGTCATAAACATCTTCATGAGACATTCTTCAGGGAACTAAACCTTAAGAATGTGTACATGCATATGGAACCTAACCAAATGAAGAGCAGCATTGTCTTTCTTTTCATCTTTGAATATTGGAAGATCATCTAACTATTCGATCTTTGGCATAGGATTTGCAAAACTAGGGATATGAGACCGATTCATAGGGGCATACCTAGCATTCATTCTTGCAATGGCACTCATATTGAAACTTCATCACGCTACTGATCTTCTAGCAGTGGAGTCACCTTCCAATTCATTATTTGATGTGTGGATTTGCCAAGGTAGATTCAGCCTCAAACATCTTCCTGAGCACCTGCTACCTTCAAAAGTTCAGCTTCTTGATTTCAAGAATGAGTAATCTTTAGGATCCCGACAGACGGAGCAAAATGTTCTCATGAAACAAGACCCTGACAGGCTGTTGATCAGGAAGACTCTGAGTAACTATTTCAAACCAAACTTTTGGTTGAGGCTTAGCCTCCTCAACCTGAGAGGGCTCTCTCACTGGGTTAAAGATTTTAATTTGAAGATTAGATGGCTAACTCTATGGAAAAATCTAACAAAAATGTATAAATGGTTGAAATACCAATCAACAAACATATATTGGGCTATGGAGTCAAAGTATGTTTTAGTACAACAACAAGATCAGCTTAACATGGAAGTCAAGGCATAAAGAGTCTTAATATATCGGCAAAATAGAGACATAATGCAAGGAACACAGTTTATAAACACATGAAGTAAGTTAGAGAATTATCAATTAATTCTAAGTAACATGTGTTTATACCACTGAAAGTGAGTAAATGAAGAAAACCATGAGAAAATCAAACATTAAAAACCCTCTCTGAATCCTGAGTAGTGAAGCTAGTATCTTTATATTAACATGAAAACATATAGTCTCATACAATAACACAGTGTGCTTGTTTCTTTTGAAAATTTCGCACCTTTAGGAATTCCACCTCTTGTCTTTTATAGAATTATCATTACAATCTTGAATTCCCTGATCCAACGTGAGAGGAATTCGAATTTCCTAGCTTGACACCTATTCATACCTAAAACAGACTATTAATTACAAGTAACAGTTAACTGACTGTCTTAGAGTCCTATTACAATTAGGAGTGCAACTCCTTATTATGATAACAACAACCTAATCTAGGAATTAAATTCGATGCTTGACAGCTGCTCCTCCTTAAATTTGACCTTGGTCATGTCCATAACTGTTATGAAACTAGCTCGGGAAAAGATAGAAAAGATAGATCAACGCCTTAGAATTCAGCCTCTTCGAGGGGGAAAGCTCCTTTACATTACATAAATGAACAATTCTTGGATGATTCAAATGAAAAAACCTCCTTTCTATATATAGGAGTATAAGGAGTCACAATATAACCCAACCAACCTAACAATAATAATATAAAGCCACAAAAATAACAATAGAGGGATTCTATGGGGCATAGTAATAACAATATGGGGATAATAGGGCGCAACAATATTAATAAGGGATGCAAGTACAATAGTAATGGGGTAATCACTAGTATTATAGGGACCCAACATGCCCCTCTCCCTCAAAAAGTGTTGTCCTCAATGCTTGAGTAGTTCTGGATGCTTCTGTATAAAATTATAATCCTCCCGTGTGGAATCTTTAGCGGATAAGTTCTTCCACTTGATAAGATACTCCTAAATTAATTGATTTTGTAGCTGTCGAGTTCTTGTTTCTGTGACTGCTTCCAGTTCCAATATAATTTTTCCTTCCTCGTCAAGTTCTGGCAATATTGTTTGAACTAGGAGCTTGTTGCCTATAACCTTCTTTAAACATTAAACATGGAAAACTGGGTGCAATCAAGAAGCTGCAGGAAGCTCCAATTTGTATGCCATAGTACCAATCTTTGAAACACCTTGTACGAACCATAATAATTTGGTGATAATTTATTACCCTTCTTAGATTGCTTGAGGGACATTTTCTTATATGGTTGTAGCCATAGGAATACCCAAGCATATAAGCAAAAACAAGGTTATCCTTTAAGAGTTGGAGGACTTGTTGTTGATGTTTGATGTGATGTTCCACTGCTTGAACCTTAGAATTCTCTCTTAAATATGATGTGATGGATGGTGGTTTATATCCATAAAGTTCCATAAATGGGGTCATTTTTGTTGTTGTATGGAAGGAAGTGTTATACCACCATTCATCCAAAGGCAACCATTTGACCCATTGTGTCTGTTTATCAAATACAAAGCAATGAAGATATCCTTCCAAACATTTGTTTACTATCTCAGCTTGCCCATTAGATTGAGGATGATAAAATGAGCTATGAGCTAACTAAGTACCAAGACAAGAAAATTATTCTGTCCAAATATTTCTAGTGAAAATGGGATCTCTGTCACATACAATAATCTTTGGGTTTCCATGTAGCTTTTGAATTGTTTCCATAAATGCAGTAGAAACTGTATTGCCTTAAATGGATGTGATAATGCACAAAAGTGTGCATACTTGGTAAGTCTGTCAACTACCACCATGATGACACTCTTTCCCTCAGACTTGGGTACACCTGTGATAAAATCCATTGAAACCTCCTCCCAACGTTGGCTTGGAATGGATAAAGGTTGTAATATACCCGATGTCTTAATTGTTTCAACTTTATTTTGTTGGCAAACCAAACATTCCGCCACAAATTCTTGAATATCCGATTTAAGGCCATCCCAAAAAAATTCCTTCTTAGCCCCGTGGTAATTTTTTAAAAATCCTCTTAAGGGAGAAGTGTGCAATTCCTTAAGAATCTTTTTTTTTAGTTGGGAATTTTTACAGAGGCACTGGAATCCTGTTGTAACTTTCGAATAAGTTCCCACACTTATTCGTCATTCTTCCGTTCCTCCCTTGCTTTATTTATCCAATCTAGTTGGATAATAGAAATGGTGCACAACAATGCTTCCACATCCTCATCCTTTCTTGAGAGTGCATCTGCCACCACATTTTGCTGCCCTTTTTTGTAGATGATTTCAAAGTCATAACCCAACATCTTTGTGACCCACGTTTGTTGCTCTTTAGAGGATAATCTTTGTTCTAAAAAGTATTTAAGGCTATCATGATCCGTTTTTACATTGAAGTGTCTTCCCATTAGGTAGGGTTGCCATTTCTTAAGTGCATGGAGTATTGCCAACATTTCCTTCTCATAAATATCTTTGTGTAAAAACTTTCCCTTGATTGGATGAATTTCAAAAGTAATGGGTTTTTCATCTTGCATTAAAACAACACTAATTACATTTCCTGAAGCATCACATTCCACAATAAAGGTTTTTGTGAAGTCCGGTGTAGCTAAGACCGGTGCTTGGCACATTGCCTCTTTAAGATGTTTGAAGGCATTTGTTGCTTCTGGAGTCCATGAAAATGCATCTTTCTTCAATAATGTTGTTAGAGGTGCTACTATTCTCCCATAATTCTTAACAAACTTGCGATAATACCCTGTCAACCCGAGAAATCCTCGCAGATGCTTTATGGATGGGATTTTCTATTCCTTAATGGCTTTAATTTTGCTAGGGTCTACCTTAACTCCTTCATGAGATACAATATGACCCAGATTTCCACCTCTTGTACTCCAAAGAAACATTTGGATCTTTTTGCATATAATTGTTTCTCCTCCAATAGTTGTAGCACCCTGTCAACATGTTCAACATGATCCTTCCAAGACTTTTTGTAGATTAGTATATCATCAAAAAGTACCAACACAAATTTTCTAAGAATGGTTTGAAAATTGAATTCATCAAACCTTGAAATGTTGAAGGTGCATTGGTAAGGCCAAAAGGCATGACCAAAAATTCATAATGACGCTCATGAGTTCTAAATGTGTTTTCAGAACGTCTTCAATCTTCATTCTGATTTGATGATATCCTGAACGAAGATCCAACTCGGTGAA
>APFE030886268.1:55688-88244 GCA_000404065.3 Pinus taeda
TGTTGAGCTCCCTATAATCTGGACACATGCGCCATGATCCATCCTTCTTGTGCACTAATACTATTGGAGCAAAGAAATAACTTTGACTCGGTTGAATTATACCAGCCTCTAGAATTTCTGCAACCATACATTCAATTTCACTCTTTTGGGCATAGGGATATTTGTACAGCCTGATGTTTGGAGGAACACTTCCTGGAATCAGATGAATAGCACGATCATGATCACAAATAGGTGGGAGACCTTTCGGAGTCTCAAATACCTTGGAATGATTATCCAAGCCTTTTTGGAGATCTAGAAAAATAGATGATTCCAATGTGGAAACATCTAGCGAACACAATTTTGCAATTACACCGCTTTGTTCCTTTTTTAGAAGCTTTGTCATATTGTTAGAGCTTATTATCTTTCATGGTTTCCCTGCAATACCCCTTAATTCAATTTCCTTTCCTTCCACAGAAAATTTCATGAAAAGTTCTTGAAAATTAAAAGCTATTGTACCCAAGGATTGTAGCCAATGGACTCCTAGTACAACATCAGCACCTCCCATTGGAATGGAAAGCATTGGGCTAGTCAATACATATTCTCCCATGGATAGCTTGATATTATGGCACTTTCCAGAGCAATTTATTGTTCCTCCATTTGCAACCATCACTTGACACTCTGGTGCTGAATATAAGAAGCAATTCAATTCTTTTGCTACCTTACAATGAATAAAATTGTGAGTACTTCCTGAATCAATCAACACTATTACCTTTTTCTTCTTGATTTGTCCTTCTTGATGGTTTTAGGAGTGGTAATTCCCATCAATTCATTACAAGATATGGTCGGATTAATTTCTTCTTTATCCAGGCTTTTCTCCTAGAGTATATCCTCTTATTTTGACCTTTCTTGCTCCTTTTCTTCTTCCTCTTCGCAATCAATGTAGAATAATTTCTTCTCAGCACACTTATGACCTTTAGTGTATTTGCTATCACAAATGTAACAAAGCCCTTTTGCTCTTTTTTGTTCCAATTTTTGTGGTGTAAACCTTATATTTTGTGGAAGACTAGGGCAAACAACATGTCCATCTTTATAGTTGTGAGTGGTATGCTTCCTAGTTGCCATAATTTTTCTTTCCATTTTTCTTGCTAACCTGAATGCCTTCTTTAATGAATCAGGTCCCAAAGTCGAACATCATGTTGGATATTATCCTTTAAAGTAACTATGAACAAATCAATCCTATGGTCCTCTGGAATATTTTTTACCCTTATGTTCAATTTTTGGAACTCCTCAATGTGCTCCATTATTGAACCCTTTTGTTCGAGACTTCTCAATTGGCTAAAAAAAGTGTTGGTTTTTGTATCCTCATAATGTGCTATCAATTCTTTTGTAAAAATTTCCCAAGTGATAATTTTTTTACAAGATCAAAGCCATTGATACCATACAAAAATATTTGGTTCCAAATATAAAGTTGCAATACGTACCTTTTCTATGTTTTGCACATTATTGAGATCAAAAAATTGCTCCATCTGTAATATCCATGTTGTGGGATCCTTGCCATCAAACTTTCTCATATTGATTTTTGGAATATGGTGGGTCTTAGATCCCACATTAGAGTCTATGAAATCATGATTAACATTTCTTTTGTTCGCATCATGAGTTTCCTTTACTACCTTTTCACCATTAGTAAGTATTTCTTGTAGAAAATTTGTCAAATCTGTCTTCAAATTTGCCATGCCTGTCTTCAAATCTGTCTTCAAATCTGCCATGTCTCTCTTCAAATCTATCTTCAAATCTATCTTCAAATCATCCATCTTAGCTTCCACGCCCTTTATCTTAGATTCCATGCCATTGATCTTATCTTCTGTTAGCTTTTGTGAGATTCACATTTATTGCACTTGTTCTTGTAATTTTGATATGTCATGTAGCATTTCTTCCTCTTCTTCATGAGTCATGCTAGAGCTTTTAGGTTGCTTACTAGGTGTTTGCATTTTCTTTCCTCGGGGCATCAGTTACCGACAATAATTCTCTACTATTCCCTTTGATCTCCTTCAAAATAAATTTTCAAACCAATCTTAAGCAAAAATTTAAAAGAATCTACACACCTTTTTTCACTTTGTAGCAGCTCGATGTTGCCTCTGATGTATCTCTGTACTTTTAGATCATCCAATTCTGAAACTGTGACCTGCAGTAGTACTCTGCGTCCTCTTTCTAATGCCACCAGTCTGATCCAAATTGGATTCTCCAAGGAAGCGTTATGTGAAATCTCCCATAGTGACCTGATTATAGACTAGTTCAGTAGAGCGAACTTGTACGACGTGCCACGAGTCACTCTTTCAACCTTTTCTCTACAAAATATCTACAAGAAACTACAGTCTGTCCTATTTTTTTACCTTCTTACGAAATTTAAATCTAATGCTCAAAGAGAAATTTATGAAGATTTTCCCCAGGTCACCTGTTTGGAATGTAATTCAGGAGTCTACAAAAAGACCAAATTCCTCAGACCATATCTCCGCAAATATAGCGTCTAAATCTTTGAAATTCGGATCTGAGGTTTAGTACGATTTCTTCTCAAATAGGTTTTCTTTTTAGCTTTTTAAAAATCACAGAAAAAAGTTATCGTGAAAATGCCATGATGAACTATTTGGAGCAGGGAAACCCTAGAATCCAAAGCTCTGATACCAAATGTTATGGAGCCAGCTCAAGAGAAGATAGAAAAGATAGATCAACACCTGAGAATTTAGGCTCTTCGAGGGGGAAACCTCCTTTACATTACATAAATGATAAATTCTTGTATGATTCAAATGACAAAACCTCCTTTCTATATATAGGAGCAGAAGGAGTCACAATATAACCCAGCCGACCTAACAATAATAATATAAAGCCACAAAAATAACAATAGAGGGATTCTATAGGGCACAGTAATAACAATATGGGGATTATAGGGCACAACAATATTAATAAGGGATGCAACTACAATAGTAATGGGGTAATCACTAGTATTATAGGGACCCAACAATAACCCTCATGCTGGCCTTTAATATCTTCTCCTTTGTTTGCCTTGAAAACTAGGAATATGTCCCCTGCACTATAGCCTTGGTCTTCAATGATGTTCCTCAAATCTTCTGATGAAAAAATAGCCCCATATGTTAAGTTAGCCAACGAAC
The DNA here is from genome assembly GCA_000404065.3 of Pinus taeda. Taxonomy (NCBI): domain Eukaryota; kingdom Viridiplantae; phylum Streptophyta; class Pinopsida; order Pinales; family Pinaceae; genus Pinus; species Pinus taeda. Next base: position 58,832 of record APFE030886268.1, read on the forward strand.
CCTGTTCTTTCACTTGTGCAAAATTTAATGTCCTTGAAGGTGCATGAAGAAGGTCAATCTATATGTGCTACGAAACTAACTGTTGTTTTCGTAGCACAGAACTTTGCTTTTACATATATCCTTTATCCTTTGAGTTTTTTCCTTACTTGAGATTTAAACTTTCATAAGTGACCTCCTAAAATTATCCAGTAGCATCATTCTCCAAAAAATAATTGTTTCTTTCCTTTGAGAATTGATCAAAACATCAAAGCTGCACCTATAGTAGTTTTGTAGCGTGCTATGAAACTGTTGTGTATGTCACCTACAACAAAGAAAGCCTTGTATCTCCCAATTGGTAACACTTATGAAACACATGAGATAGGTTATTGTAGTTGCAAATGTTATTAAGAGAAACCTCCTTCAGAATTCTAAAATACGTTTGCATGTGGCTAGAAACTGATCTTGAAAAAGACTGCTAAAACCACAAAACAAATTTCCTCTCAGCAATTTCGTAGCGCAAGTTAAACCATCAATTTCTTCCACCTCATACTAAATGTGAAGAAACTGAAAGAGGTTTTTGTAGTTTAGTATGTTAGGAAAAAAACGTCTTTCAATTTTTAGAAATGAGTTTTCAATTGCTCAAGAATCGCCTTGGAAGTTGACTTCTAAAAACAAAAAAAGAGATAAAAGTTCACCTTCAGTAGTTTCGTAGCATGCTATGAAAGTACTGTGTATGCTCTTTTTCAACACAATTTTTTTTTTTTAAATGGCTAAACATATGACTTTAAAAACATGATATGGGACCCATAAAGTGTAAAACAAGGTTGTTGAACTCTATTTGATGATGGAAATGAGAGTCTAACCCTATGACTTAGACTCTAAAAACATAAAAATGACTTAACCCCTATCTAACACTATGACTTAGGAACAAATGTAAATTGTCTAAGTTTAGAGTATTTTTGGGTGATAACAATGAATACAACTCCAATCGCAAGTAAATCAAACTAAAGCACTATTTGATGAAAGGAGAGAATGCAAGATACAAAATGATGTCAGTATTGAAGGTAGCACAAGATGTCAAACTAAAAAACCTATTTAAGATGAACTGTTTAAGGGTAAATAAATTCCTAAGGCCTTTCTTTCTTCTACTAGAAAGAGCCTTCAAGGTAAGAACCTTGACTTTAGTTAAGTGAGGGTTAGTCCTGAATGGTATTTATTTAGGTCCTTAAGGGTAACCCCTTCCTTCGTACCGGCTTGAGATAAGAAGGGCGAAGAAAGAGAAAATCGATCGTACGTGCTTAGGTTGGGGAGTTGGTCACATTCCTAAGCTTAGTGAAGGTAAGGTATCCTAAAGTTCTCATATGAATTCATTTGATCCCATGGATATGCTATTATTTTTTATTTTCCAAGTTGGCCTGTGCCCCCCACTTCCTATCTAAAAGTAGGTAGACAAAAGTACAAAAAATGAATTAATTACTGACATGTAATAATGGAAAGGGATAGTGATTCAGAAGTGGTTAACAGGTGGCCGAGAGCGTGAAATCATTATTTGGGTTTCTCATTAGTTGAGTCAGTTCACATAAAGATTGATTATACTAATATTTTGGAATTCGTTTATTGGTTGGAACCATTGTGTTACATGTCTTCAAGGTGGAGGTGGAGCCCTTGGATCCCCTGGAGTTTATTGGTTGTTGCACAGCTGAAGGGTAGTGGAAGTAGCCCTTTGGATTCCCTATGCATGTTTTTGACCGCTAATTAGTTGATGGGTGGAGGTGGGATAATATTTAGAATCCCCGTCTCAACCAAAAATTGGTGTTTAATACCTCGATAAAAACTACCTCAATGTTTGCAATCTGGCTTGGGGGTGACAAAAATAAGTGAGAAGTAACTGCAACTCATCTATGGTTGGGTGAAGAGTTGTTTTCCTTAATTCAATTTTTGAACTTCAGTTTCATTCCAAGATAAGTTTAATTAAAAAATGTTATAAAATTAAATTACAATAAAATATTGATTGTGAAATAAGTTATGTTTTTTGGACATGTGGTATTGATAAGCCATGGTATGGGCCTATGGTATTGTAACACAACATATTTACATGTTAATACTATCCATGGTAAAGTGGGGGTGAATGTCCATGGTTAAGAATCGTATCATATTGTTATAAAATATTTTGATTGTGAATTAAGTTATGATTTTTGGGCATGTGGTATTCATAAGCCATGGTATTAGCCCATGGCATGGTAACAAATCATATTCACAAGTTAATAACCGATCAACCTGAAGGCACATGCATTGGTCTGCGAGCTTGGGATGGAAATCTGCATAGTTTCTGGGATAAGTAGAGATGGCTGTCACAAAGGGATTGCACAATCTCTAGGAGGAACATGTGACTGTCTCCCAGGATTACGAAATTTATGGGCTGAGTAGCTATCCTAGGTGACACTGTGCAATTTTCTCAAGGAAAACTATCTAACTGTATTGTACAATTGTTGAGCTTAGCATGCTACCTAATCATATTTGTGCAATTTCTTCTAGTTGTTAGGATGGCTGTCCCACAGGGTTTTTGCAGTTTCCAGGAGCAGTAGGTGACTACTACCTAGGATTACACAATTTTTGGGATAAGCGGTTGTCCTGGGATGAATTGTGTAGTTTTTAAGAGGAAGGCTATTAGGAAGAATTGTGTAATTCTGGAGCCCAGCTGGGTGTTCAGCTGGGTTTGCGTAGTTTCTGGAAGGAAGGTTGGTTCCCCTCCAGAATTATGCAATTTCGAGAGGGAGCTGCTCAACCAACAATTGACACTAAGTCCCAAAAGTAACATGTGAAGGGGTTGTAACAAACTTGCATGCATAGGCTGACAGGACTCTATGAAACAACTGAAGCTGATGTGCTAGACAGTGCAAGATATGTTACTAAGGATAGTTGGTAGAGAAGCTCCAAAATGAAGCTAAGGAAAAAATTTGGAGGGTGGTTGTAGCTACTACAACACTTGGCAACACACTAGTAGAGCTTCAGCTCTCTAAATGGACCTTGTTCATAATAAGCAAGCCTAACACATTTGGAAGTATTGTTCATTTCTCTGGTCGTCTTGGTTTCCACACTTGCTTGATTGTAATATGTAGCATCTACCAAGCCCTTGGTTGGTCAACACACATTCCAAGCCAAGCCAACACAATTTCTTCAGTTGGGGATGAGGGGTATATTGGCGCACAAGCAGTATAGTCATCAGAGTTTTAGTTTCATCTCTGGTGTTGCTTCGCTGCGAACAGGCATGGACAGTACTCTGATGGAGTCATGCAGGAACACAAGCATCGCCTTGCTACAAATGAGCCTATTCAGTACCGCGGCAAAGTTACTTGCATCACCTCTCTATGAAGGAAGCCTTTCTCTTCTTTCACCTTATTCATTTTTCATTTGTTTGGAAAATTTTCACTTTTTCATTTTTTCATTTTTCATTTTCATAATTGTGCATAGAACTTATTCATTTCAGAGGTGGAAGAGGGATCCTGACTTATTGAGAGCATAAGAGGTTGTTCCTTTAGAGAAGTAGTTTATATGTACCTTTGATGTGCTTGTTAAGGTTTTCTCCCTCACCATACTCTATTGCGCTAACCTACCAAGACCAAAAAAAGATTGACTAGAGTAGGTGATACTAGTTAGTGCACAAGCATTGTGTTTTCACCAAGTTTCACTTCAAACCATATGTATTTTCAATTGATGTATCATGGAATGAAAACAACAAGTTCTTACGTAAGAGAGCAGACAACAGATACCCAAATGTTGATAGCTGTACAAGTCCTCCTGTACTTTACCCAACTTGTTTCAAGAGTCACACATTGTCCATGCGAGACTAACCTACAGACAATAACAAAAAAACAAGCCAAAAAGCAAAGCAAGAAGCAGAAACAAATGTGAAAAAAGTGAGCAAGCAAATAAACAAGCAAGAAAACAAATGCAAAAGGAAAGAAGCGAACATGCATGCAAGAAAACACTACTCCTACTCCTAAGCTAATAGTGAATGGGCCTGATCACATGATGTGATATTTCCAATGCAACCACTGATGCATTGGTCAACCCTTGTTGGTGAAGAAAGAGTTAGCAAACAAGACAGTTATGTGAAACAACAAACAAGAAATATATAATAGTTAAAACAGACACACTCAGAGTTTACAAGCGTCCACGGAACAAAAATGAGTGAAAGTGCATGACATGCACTCTGTGGACTTGCCATACTATTGTGCTACACTACGTGCATATGTCAAGTGTATACATTCTCTTGATTGTAACATGTGAGCAAAAGTGAGAAAGGTAGACCACTTACTTTGCGCAAGTGTGCTTGATGTGTAAGATTCCTTTAATGCATGAGCGATGGGATCATGTAGTTCGAGTGGAGCAAGAAAAATCTGGGGGTTTGGTTGATCTTCAATGCAAAGAAGAGATTGATGAGGACCCTTACATGTTTCGACAATTTCCTAGTCAGAAGTGAAAACAACCTCAGGACAAAAAGGACGTGGCATAACCATCATCGCGAGCTGAAGTGCCTTGAAAGTTTGGGGTTTTCGACTTCATTGACAGATAGATCATCGTATGTTAGTGTCTTAGACAAATTAACAATCATTGAATCAACATCGTGATCAGATGAAGAAGTGGAGAGATCACGACAACCAAGATCAGAAAATTCAGGATGTTTGTCAACATCCTTATGATTTGATGAATCATGCAGAGGGGCAAATGAGAAGCAAGGATGTTCACCCTCTGTGTTTTGAGAAACGACATATGATAGATTGGACAGATTTTTGGAGGAACATGTGTCCTCTCTGCAATGTAATGACAGACTAACATCCAATGTGTCCTCTAAATTATTGGCAGTAGAAACATCGGGAAATGACTTTTCACAGGGGAAATCAACAGTGGAAGAATCACAAGGTATGTCAAGATAAGGTAGATCAGGCGTGGTTGGAAGGGAGTCATCCTTCACCATGGGTTCTTCTTTAGATTCCCACATACACTCATCATGAATGATGGTGCAGGTTGGCTGCATAACAGCAACTCCATCAACAACCTGATCCTCGTTCACAACAAGGGAGGAGTTCGGAATGGAAAAACACAAGACAGTACAATCTGTAGGATCAACAGAACATGGGGAAAGAGGTTGAGGGAATGAGTCCACGTGTCAACCAACAAGCTTGCAAGTCAGATCTACGCAGATATCAAGAGCAAGTGGGATGGGAGGATGTGATAGTTCAAGAGATGTGTGTGCATAATATCCCATATCACTCTGCGATGGTGGTCCTCTTTGATGAGGTGAAGGTGGAAAATCACTTGTGATAGAAACTATGCTTGCCTGTGATTGTGAAGCTCCATCACCGAAGTGCGATGATCGAGGTTCAGATGATTTCAAGAATTGTGGATTTTTGGATATGTGAAGAAGATACTCAAATCTTCCATAAAGAAATTCCCAATGAATTTCATCTTGGGGAAATCGGTATGCAAGATTACAAAAGAGTTTGTGAAACTTCTCAATAGAATCATCGGATGCTTTCGGTAATTTTAGAATTTCTTGATCGAGTGCTTTACAGTTAAAGTGATTGAAAGCATGGTCTATCTCTGCAACTAGATGAGAAAGAGAATGGATAGATTTTTCAGGCAGTGTGGCACACCACTGCACTGGGTGCCCTCGAAGTGCATAGACGAACAACGTGTAGGTCATGTATTCTTCAAAGATTCCATGTATTTCACATGATCCTACAATGTTGACCGCGTGCCTAACCAAGTCTACATTTCCTCCATCATCATATGTTTTTTGTGACAAGTTATCTGAGAGATTTTATGAGATAATGAAGTTGTTTCCATAAGACATACACTCTGGAAGAGAAAATCCATAGTTAGTCATGATAGATATGTAGAGATTCAAAACAGATGTGAGGACTTAGCTTGTCATCTAGCCCTCTTTCTAGTGCCAAAATATTTACGGTGCTGGACCCGCTAACATGTCATGGATCATCCCTAGTAAGAAGTCCCAATTGACCTCAAACCATTTGGTGTAGGAGTCCTAGCAGTGACTCATATGGTAATGCCTTAGCTATGTTTTTACACAGAGGAAAGTAAGATGTCCTTGTTGCTAGCAAGGGTGTGACATATGCAACAAGTCAAGGAAGGTGCATGAGAGGTTCTAACACATGGAGGGTGAGGTGAGTGCACCCCTTGGAAACCTGTGATAGCACAGAGTTAAGAATGGAACACACAAGAAAAGATGCATCACAACATGGAAGGAAAGTTATCTAGCAATCCAAAGTGATGGTTAAACCAACAACACATTTAAGAAATATTCATATATACATATACAAAAATACCTACACATGCATGCGTAATCAAATAGATACATATATCATTTAGAGTAGTCAAGATAGTTGAGATACAATACAACATATGCAGGAAATGTCTTGGCTCTGTTATATTAAGAAGTGTAAGTTCTAGTCATACAATACATCCATGTCCAACCACTAGTTTCGACAGCAAACCGTCACAGCCACTAGCACCTTCTCCTCCAAAGAGATATACTAGCTCTGTGCAGTGGAGAACCCAAGGCTGATTACAATACTATCCAAGCTTTCTCTATGATATTCCTATTGGAAGCTTGGATGACCAAAAGCCTTTATAATGAGTTATGAGGGACTATTTATATCAAAGGGTGGGGTGATCCTTGACATTCCCCTCTATGCTCGTTCATCTATCCTCCTCACTCTTCAACTACTGTATGAATGTTACATTCAACCATCAACACTTGAACTTCCACTTGAAAATACGTTAGATTACAATGCGCATGTGCCCATGTGAGACAAAATGACTTGAGAAAGTCATGCAAGATATCACTGATACTTGGACTGTCATGGTGAGACAAACTATTTGACATCCTTGTGATGGTCAAACGCGATGAGATGAAGCCAAGGTTGGTCGTCCGTGATGGTGTTTGTGTTCTCAATGGTGACATCTTGTTGAAGTGAACTCTTGCCTTTGTTGCATCTGGGTACACTGATATGGCTCCTTCGTCCAACTCATTTGATATCATGCACATGGTTGTCTTGAGTGCAACTGGACCAACACATACTGATGCATAGGTTTGTTCTGATCTCCAAGTGTGTGATGGTGATCATGCACATCAACTTGGCAAAATACACATTCAAGTCCATTCAGATAAGCTTCTTGTCTTCGTCTTAGTGAGTATGCCAAATGGGGGGGAATTGCATGCATGCGCATAATGACATGCATGCTGCTGAATTCCCTTGCATGCGATCAATAGCGCTACTAACCTTGTCTTCTCCATTCCAGCTACTGGGATGGATCTATAATTTGTATGGGCACAGTTCCATCAGTCTATGCATGTTGCACTCCCTGCGGTACCTGTTCCTGCTACAATTTATTCTCTCGTCTGTGTAGATTTGGTTCTTCCTTGAGTTATTGCTTCAACACATGAAACTCCTTCTCTGTTCCTTTCTTTTCCTTTGCGTGATCTTTGTGTCACGCCGTCATCTCATAGCCTCAATATCCAAAGCTTATTTATTCATGAGTGTATCTAATTTCAACTTGTAGCTCTGCTCCACCTCTATGTTGTAAACAACCTTCTTCTTGCATTCATCACATCCATTTTTTTGCCTTATGTTGTTGCTCACTATGATGTTGTTACCATTTCATCTTGATATCCTTGTCCATAAACAACTTGATGTCTTCATAGATAGGCAAGTTCATAGAAAATTGATCGACTACATCCCAAGTTGCACTCTTAATGGTGTCTTTGACTCTGCTCTTCTGGAAATCATTGTACCTATGCTCATGGGAGGTTGATGAACACCTGTGATGCTTGGAGAAATAGCAACACTGATGGCAAGCAATATTTTTGTCGAAAACCAAAACAAACTTGAGGACTGACTTGCAACATACCTGTGTGATTGATCGTGAATGTTGCACAATTTCCACTGGGAGGTCAAGCGACTGACTACAAAAACTACACAAGGAATAGTTTAGGCTGTGGGGAGGTTGACTAACTACTGGAACTATGTAATGCATGGTTCATCTTGGCCTGCTAAGGGTTGAAACTATGCAATGAGAAATTTCAGTCAAGAGTGACATGCAACCAGCAAACTGTATTGCGTAGTTTTTGGGGCCAGCAAGACACTGCCTACAAGAATTGTGAAATGCAAGCATGGAGGTCAGTGCTGGGCCAGACTTATGTAATTTCTAAAGGGAAGGAAAGGCCTTCACTTCCTGAAAGGTGCAGTGCTAGTTGGGCAAGGCACGATCTTGGCCAAGGCAGCCCAGACTGGTCGATGGGAAACTGAGAACATGAGAATTCTAAATGCATGATGAGATGAGTGAAAACAAGAGTGAATGATCATACATGGAAAAATCAAATGCAAGATTCAAAAAATGAGAAAGCATGCATGTGTGTGAAGCGAGTTGCTGTAACGGCGATTGTCCATGTAAAAACAGTGTCAGCATGCGACAACAGTGAAATGCGAATGAAAACTAAAACAATGCTTCTACAAGCTAACATACATCAAAATAACACCATGTGCTCATTGAAAACAAGAAGACAACACTCACATGAAGCAAAACACAGAAAGTGACATAAACTCAGCGTGAGACATGAAAAGTACGCTTACCCCGAAACAACTGAGCTAGATGTGTCGATGAATCCTAGATGCAATGTGGGATGTCTAAGCTGCAAGGTTGATGTGAGGAATAAGCTCTGCAATGTCAGGTTGATGAGTTTTGATAAAATCAAGGTTGTGACGTGCCTTCCAGAAATCTAGGAAAAGAGACACTTAGTGGGAGGTTTCTGAAATGATCCTTGCATGTAACCTCCAGTTGCTAAAGTAGATCCCAGAATCAAGGGATGCGTTTGCATGCTACCTTGGGAGAAGCAGTCCATGCATGCAAATCAGTATTTCTTGGTCTCGGAGGGAATTGGTAGATCTGAAGGCACATGCATCGGTTTGCAAGCCTAGGATGAAAATCTATGCAGTTTCTGGGTTGAGCAGAGATGGTTGTCCTAGAGGGATTGCACAATTTCTTGGAGGGACATGTGACTGTCTCCCAGGATTGCACAATTTTTGCGTTGAGGAGTTGTCCTAGGTCAAACTGCATAATTTTCTCAAGGAAGCCTGTTGAACTGTATTGCGCAATTTCTAAGCTCAGTAGGCTGCCTGGCTGGATTTGCACAATTTTTGCAAGCTACTAGGCTACTATCCCAAAGGGATTATGTAATTCATGGGAGTAGTAGGTGACTGTTGCCCAAGATGGTGCAATTTCTGGGTTGAGCAGCTGTCGTGGGATGAATTGCACAATTTTTTATTGAAAGATTGTCCAGAAGAATTGCGCAATTCTGGAGCCCAATTGCGTGTCCAGTTGGCTTTGTGCAATTTCCAGAGGGAAGGCTAGTCCCCCTCCAGAATTGCACAATTTCCAAAGGGAGTTGCTCAACCAAAAATTGACACTAAGTCTGGAAAGTAGCCTATGAAGGGGGTGGAACAAACTTGTATGAACAAGTTAACAAGACTCTATGAAATAGTTGAAGATGATGTGCTTAACAGTGGAAGACATGCTACTGAGGATGGTTAGTAGGGAGGCTCCAAAACGAAGCTAAGGAAAAATTTTGGAGGGTGGTTGTTGCCGCTACCACAATAACATAAGGGTTTTACTGCTAAATTTGCCGCAAATTATAAAAATTATTATCATGCAATGATGTGCATGATTTGTTTTAGAATTTCTTTCAGGTCGTAGTTTAACGAGATTGCTTTTTTGTCTTGAAATTTATGCGAATTGCAGCCATATTTTGAAAAAAATCCAACAGGGATTTTTGAAAATCCAAGTAAAAGCTATCAAATTCATAATTTTAGGTACCATGGAAGTTGTTAATGGTGTTGAATCCATTTTCACCATCAAAGACATGATTCAAACACTGCCTCTACAATATTTTTTGAAATTGTTTTGCTTGGATTTTGACCATTTTTAGCAGTCCAAGCAATTCCTCCACCTCTCCTTTTTTTTAGAGTTTAGTGGAAAGAGCCATTTGAAGTGGGATTTTCTACCATTGAGAAATCCATGAGAGGAACCCTCAAATAAAGAAGAAAAAATCAAGTTTCAAGCACAATCAAATGTCCCCCGTAGTAGAAAAATATTATTTTACTAGGGTTGAATGAGGACAAGACTTAGATAAGATCAACATCATTATTGCATATAAGGATGAGAGTGGTGGCTAGGGAAAGAATCTAGTTGTGGAGAGCTACTTCCAAGATATAGAACATGTCCAATGTTATTATTCAAATCCCCATCAAAATGGAGTAAAAATGAAATTATATATATAATATATATATTATATATATAATATATATATATATATATATATATATATATATATGAGATTAAATATGAGTACAAGCTCCCATGTTCAAGTCCGTGGTTTCTTACCATGTAATGTGTCATACTAGGGGTTATACTGTACCTCATATTTACTTTACAGTTTCACAATCTTGCCAAATAAACTCCATTTCAAAGCTAAAATAAATTTAAATTTATGTTAATTATAATGTTGTATTTTATTACCTATATATATTAAATAATTATAATATAATATTTATAAAATTATTAATATAATCATTTTATATTTTTAATTGAATTTATTTCAAGTGATTAAAAAGAATAATTGTTATCTTTATACTTAAGTTTTATTGTTTTAAGAAATGCATTGAGCAAGAGATTATATATTATAAGCCTAATATATTAATAATCTAGAGGATATATATATTATATATAATATATATATATATATATATATAATATATAATATATATATATATGAGAGATGTATTAATTATTTCATATTAAGAACATCTATATATTAACAATTTTAGTCCCTCTAATTCTTTTTATATATATTCAAGTTTCTAATTCTTTTTATATATTCAAGTTTCAAATGAATTTAGATTAGTTATTTATTTTTTATTTAGTTTTAGTTTTGTTGTTTTAGATGGAGTCCACTTGTGTTTTTTTAATTTTCTCAGGTAACATTATGCTTATTCATGACAACTTCCGCTCCACACTAAATTAAAGAGTGCCTTACTACTCTTTGTGGAATTGTAGTTTTATTATAATAATGATATAAATAATTCATATCATCATACTAAATTAAAGAGTGCCTTACTACTCTTGGTGGAACTGTAGTTTTATTATAATAATGATATAAATAATTCGTATCATCATATGACGTATAATAAATTACTACAAAAAAACTTTGATTCGCTATTTATGAATATAGTTGACTATAATTTCAATATATTAAACCATATTAAAGTATAATTAAGTATATTTGAATACATTAAATGCAATACCAAATTGATAGAAAATCCATCAAGATGCTTCTAATAAGTTATTAAAAATAAATAACATAAAAATATACCAACCCTTGAATAAAAAAAAGCTAAAAAGCTAAATTAATAGACAGCAAGAAAAGCTTCTCCACTATCAAAAATCCATGCTAGAAGACATTTACTAGCAAATCTAAAAAAACTAATATAATTTACTTGAATTCATATTGGTTGAAGTTTGTTTTCTTTATCTACATGTTACTTGTGGTTGTGAATCTCATTTTCTCTATTCTTTTCGTTGATTAATTATCACATTTTGTCAACAAAATGGTTAATATACTTTGTTATTAAGAATTTTATTTTATTTATTCTTCTGCTTGATAAATTATCGTCTGTGGTTATTTTTTTATTAATATGATATTTTTTTGTTTAGAAGTTCACTTTCCCTATGTCGGTGGTTATTAGTTAGTAATCATTTATTGTGATTTTATTTGTTTGATATGTCGTTTTTAACACAAAAATTTGTTTTCTCTATCTTTTTTCTAGTGAATTGTTATTTGTTGTGATTTGATTTATTGAAATGCATACATATACATGTTGCACTCATAAGAGGATTGTATATCTCGTAAAATATTGTTTTTTACCCTTTTTCTTATTGCAAAGTTGTTTCTGTTATCTCTAAAGGTATGACTTTTTATAAGTGAAGGTCATTTTTATTTAGGTTAAATTAAGCACATTCATATTTATCTAAAATAAAAAATAATAATCATTATATCTTAATTTGTAGTTGGGTGTGAATGGTTCATGCTTTATGTTTATTTGAAATTAAAAAATAATAATCATTATATCTTAATTTGTAGTTGGGTGTGAATGGTTCATGCTTTATGTTTATTTGAAATTAAATTAATTGAAGGATAAGTGTGAAGTTTTATTTATAAATATTTTTACAAGATTTTTTTATTTAAAGTCGAGATATTATAAATTGCATCTCCATAACCTAGTTTAAACAAAATCACCTTAAAACGAATGTTTAAAACAAAAAGCTACTGGACTTTTTATTTTGATTAGGAACACAAAAAACTCTAGGAGTTTTAGGATCTTGTATTAGATTTGGAGAAACAACTCTCCACAACCATTCAACTAAACCTATAATCTTACTAATGAGTGGATAAATTCCAATATCATATACTTGCTACTGGGGAAGATCCTCTAACACAAGAGTTAGACACAAGAGTTAAGAAAACAATACTTGATGGGAAGATGGTTCATTTTAGACTGCATAATAGGATTTTTTTTAGATATTAATTGCACTAGTATTGTCACACATTATAGAGACCGGTTGATCACTACTTTCTTGAATATATTTTAGATTTTATTCATTCACAAAATTTTGAGTATAGTAATAGGTTACTCCAATGTACTCTGAGTTAATGGTAGATAGAGATAATGAAGAATTATATTTTTTTTATCCAAGAAAGTAGGTACTCTCCTAGAAAGAATGCTCTTCCAATAGTTCTTGTTTTTTCAACCACGCTTCCAGCCCAATCTACATTTGTATAAGCATTAACGGTATGGTTTGTTCCCCTTGGATTCCATAAGCCATAATCCACAATGCCTTGCAAACTATCTAAATATTATTTTAATAATGTTCACATGAAACTCATTTGGACATGATTGAAACCTTCCCATCAATCTTACTGCTTTCATGATGTTTGGTCTTGATGCTATTAAATAAAGAAGGTTTTCAATGATTACCCTACAAATAGTTTGGTTTAATTCGAAAGACTCGTCATATTTTTTGAGTTTACAACCTATAACCATGGGAGTGCTTACAGAGACATAATTTTCCATACCAAACTTTTTCAGAACTTCATTAAGGTACTTAGACTGAGATAGGAAAAGTACCCTTTCTTATTGATTAACCTGTAATCCTAGGAAGAAGGATAATTGTCCTAGCATTGACATATAAAATTTTCTATATACTAACTACATAGCTCCTACTCATGGAATCGTCATCACTACCAAATATGGTGTCATTTGTGTAGAAAACAATGATCTACATGTTACCTTTTCTAATATTAATTAAATATTGCTTTAAATAGTAACTCCTTTGAAACACTTTTGTTGAAAATTTCTATCCAATCTAGAATACCATGCCTTGGGAGCTTATTTCAAGCCATAGAATGCTTTCTTTAGTATGAACACATAATTTTTTCTTCTGCCAGTCCAAATCCCTTTGGCTGCTCGATGTAACATTCTTCTTTTATTTCCCCATTCAAGAATGTTGATTTCAAATATATTTTATAAGCCTTTAATCATTTGAAGCAAGAAAGGGAAAGAGACATTATGATAGCTTAAATTGAGGGTAATGGAGAAAATGTTTCATCAAAGTCTATGCCTTCAACATGCATATATCCTTTACATGCAAGTCTTGCCTTATTTCTCATAACATGTCCATCCTCATTGAGTTTGATTACATAGACCCATTTGGTTCCAATCAAATTTTTACCTTCAGGTCTTTCAACATATTCCCTAGTCTCATTCTTTTCAATTTGATCTAGCTCCTCATTTATAGGTTTCATGTAATTCTCATCGTGGCTAGCTTGAGAAAATTTTTGGGGCTCTACAAGAGATAAAAGGGATATGTTTTCTTTATTTCATGCATTGACAAGATTCTTCTAGTTTGAACTCTTGACTTGTTGTCTACTATAATTTGATTGTCTGAATTATTCTTTCGTATCAATCTAGATGGAGCGTTCATGTGCAAAGGCTCATCTTCTTCACTGCGATCTCCTTCATATTCTTGATCCTCATGTTCTTCTGATGTTGGTTCTTAGAAGATAACATGATGAGCATGGGCTTGGAGAAGAAATTAATTATGGGGAAGTGATTCATCTACTTTCACTTCAACACATTCAATGAATTCTCAATTTATTTCGTTATAGCAAAAGTAACCCTTGCTTTAATAGGCATATCCTAACAATATTCCTTCATTGGCTCTGGATTCAGACTTCCAAAATTTTTATTCATTCACTTTGATGAAGCATTTACTTCCAAAATTTTCGAAATCTCTACTATGGTCGGTCTTCCTTTCTATAATGTGTAAGGTGTTTAGTGTTATTTAACCTTATTTAAGCGATGTTCAAGATATATATTATTATATTTATTTTTTGCCCCCCAAAAATAATTTTGCAGTTGGGGTTCAAAAAGTAGATCTATTGCCATTAGTTGGATTATTCTATTCTTTCTTTCAACCACACCATCCTATTGAGGTGTTCTTGTGATAGTTAGGTTCCTTTTGAATCCATGATGTTCACAAAAATCATTAAATTCATGCGAGGTAAATTCTCCTCCTCCATCAGTCCTTAGACATTTAATTTTCAAATCCATTTCATTTTCGATAAGAGCCTTGAAAGCCTTAATTTTTTCAAAAGATTTAGATTTTATTTTAAGAAAACCAACCCAAGTCTTTCACATGAAATCATCTACAAATAACATGAAAATACCTTTCTGCCTTCAGATTTCACATCTTGGCTAGTCGACATAAATCTGTATGAATTATTTTCAATCACCTAGATGCTGAATATTTTTTTTTTTAAAGAAGAATCTAGTTTGTTTCCAAAATTGACATGCTTTTTAGATGACATTATGAGGCTTTGAGATTCTAGGCATGTCCCTAATAGGTTTTTCCCTATGTAAATTTTACCATATTATCAAAACTGATATGTTCCAACCTTTTGTGCCATAACCAACTTTCATCTATCCTTCAAATATAACATTTTTCAATCTCAGATCCGTCAAGGAAGTATACATTTCCTTTGATCATGTTATGTTTTGTTATTAATTTACCAGAGTCTAAATTTCTGACTTCACATCTCTTAGATTTGAACATGATATCATACCCTTGATCACACATTTAAGTGACAATTGAGAGATTATGTTTCAATCATTCCACATACAAGACATATTAGGCTTTAGTATTTCCATTAGGAAATGATATAGTTCCTTTTTGGTGATTTTTGTAAATGGATTATTTCGAGGAATTACCTTACCTCCATCTATCTCCTTGATTTCGATGAACTTGCTTTGACCACCTATCATGTGTCTTGAGAAATCACTATCAACATACAATTTACTATCCTATATTTTAGCATACAACATGAGACCACACCTTTTTTCTTCCTTCTTTCATACATTCGATTTAGTGAGGAAATATTCCTCCCCTTCATTGATTTTGCAATCCCAAGCTTCGTGTCCAAAATTATGGCATGTAAAGCATTTTGACATGACTTTGAAGAGGGTAAAAATAGTTTATGCTATTTACAACATACATGCTTCTAGAGAACTTTCTTTAGTCATTCTTCAAAAATTTGTTTCATTCATATATAATACAATCAACTTCCTTATGACCAAATTTATAACATATATAATAATATTCATAAAATAATGTGTGATACTTGGATGATTGCTCCTTGTTGTTGATTTTTGCGTTGTTTCCTTCTGTCTTATAATGAAAATGATTCAAAATATTTCTATTGATAATTTTCATTTTGTATCTAATTCTTTTCCAAGGCGGGTAATTTCTTCCTCCTTTCTTAGTTGTTTCGACAAAATTTCATTCATACTTTTGGATTCTCCAAATCAATTTTCAAAAGCATGATGGAATTTGCATCTATACCTATATTTTTTTTAAGATTTTGTTTCCATAATTCCTTGGATCAACGTTCAGCCAGTTAATTTTTCCTAAATGACCCTTCTCTCACGCCACTTGTTAGACCAAAGATTACATTGAGATGGGGAAGGAAAATTACTGTAATGGTAAATTCATCATTTCAAAATATGTCATCAATAATTGAATATATAAGAGTGCATCAATAAATAACATACATCGTGATCGTGAATAGAACTTTTCATCAAGTAACAATCATCACATTAACACATGAGAACACCAAATTTTACGTGGAAACCCTTGTGGGAGAAAACTTGAAACTATTTTTTTCTTCTTCAATTTGATTACATAGATTTGCAGCACCAACCTACTAGAGGCAACCTAATGTAGGACCATTAGATTTTTCAAGTCATATAGGTTTTTGGAGAAAACGCTCCAAACCGAGTTTCAACATGGAAAAGAAAATTATTTCATTATTGTAAACACTTTTAATTTCTCTATTTCTTAAAGAACTATAGATAGAGATAACATTTAGTAGATAAGATTTTTAAGAAGAAAATATTCCTTTCAGGCATGAAAAATTTAGGAAATAATTCATAGGAGAAAAAATTTTGGTAGTAATTAGTAGGTTGTTAGGATAAGAAAATTTTAGAAATATTAGAAAATATTGGGGTGCTTTTAGGATTTAAAAAAATCTATGGATATGCAACATTTTCTCAATGACTCAAAAGCGAGTCTTTCTTGAAAAACATGATCGATTTGTGGATTTATTTATGGATATAGGAATATTTATTTAGTTTGTATATGTTATTATAAATATTGTAAGCCTAAGGGTAAAACTAATTTCCAAATGAATGTGAGATAGCCAAGAGAGGAATTAATACTTTTGAAATTTTATGGACATGATTTTATTAATGAAAGCAATTTTCATTATGTTCATAAATTGTCTAGTGTATCTATGTGGCTGATAATAGTTCTAATATTTGCATGCTTTAGAATTCAGTATAAGTGAAGTATAATTTTTTATATGAAATATTTTTGGACAAAAGATTAAAGGCTTCATGATGAAGTGATTGTTGCGCGATCTAGAGAATGTGAATTTGCAGGAAGAGGTGAATTTTCCTGAATCAAAGTTGTACAAGAGTAGGAGATATGGACACAACATAATAATTTTATGCTACAATATAGAGAAAAATTAGAACAAGAATAAAACAACCACAAGTAAATTGATTTTGGGTTTTTTTATAATTTACGGATATTGATGACAGGTAGTAGCGATTCAGAAGGAGGACGTGGTGAGAATTATGATAGATAGCACATCTGCGATGGAGGAAAAGGAGTTACTACATAAGCCTGAAGAGTAAGGTGTGCTTGAAAGGAGTTTCAAAAGATGGAACTAAAAATGCCAACAATCCTAGCTTAGAGGATATAGCTTGTTGAGGTGTGTGTAGAAATAAGGAGACATGATACCGTGAAGGTTATTTGCAGTTCATAGTGGGTAGTGGGAAGCTCATGAAAGTGGAAGATGAAGATGACTACGAGAATTCATTTGAAAAATTAGGAGGGAATCCATAGAGATTCCAAAGTATTTGCATGAGGAAGATGAGTGGTGATGAGTTTCTTCTCAAACTCATTGAGGTGAAGGAATGGTTGAATGTTCTTATGGGGCTCCTACAAAAATATGAGGAGAAATATAAAAGCCGATTGAATATCAGGAAAATGGTCAAATAGCCTATTGAGAAGTTATTTGCAAGAAACTTGATACAAAAACAAAGATACAAGTTGAAGGAAGAACTAAGAGCAGTTGAGTATGAGGAGGAAATTCAAATATGTGAACTTAAGCAAGGAGAAAATCTTATAAAGGATGGAGATGATGATGATGGAAATTGATGTTCAAGACATACAATGAGGCTAAGGAGTATTATGTTTGTAAAACTGATGATTTGTGTGTGATTACAAGTTTTGAAACTGGTGAAGAAGAACCTTTTGAAGTTGTCATGAAGATATGGGAAATTGGAGGAGAACATAATCCAAATTTTGTTCTAAGCAAAGATGAAGAGAAATACTTAAATGCAATGATTTTAAAGGGTGATGAAGAATCACAACCAGAGGGAGAAATGATTTGTATTTCTCAAACTGATTGTGTATGTAGGTGAAGTAGAATGTGAGGATGGAAAACTTCCAAAATTTGTTATGAATGAGGATGCAGTAAATCCCAAGGTTGAATAATTTACCAACAAAATGGGAACAAAGTTCAAGAAATATATTGAAACAAAACAAGAAGTGAAATTTGAAATTTTATAAGGATGTGAAGAAAGAAGTGGGATTGAAGGTATACTTGTTTGGCTGCATACTTTTGTTTTTATTTTTTTTTGGCTTGAAAAGATCTATTTGAAATGGTGAGAAAAAACATGGTGAAGAAAAATGGTTTGCAGCAAGGAAGGCGAAAGAATAATTATGTCGGAATTCAAGATGTTGTAGTAGCAATAATATGACACTAGGACAAAGCCAATGATCAACAAAAAAACTATGTAGGGACACAGGAGGATGTCAAGAAAAAAAAATTCATGGTTAGGAGACCATGAAATATTTTCTATCTTAGGAGTTTGATGCAAGAGCATTAGAGCTTCCAAGTCATCAATTTTTTTGGAGACAAAGTTCCAAACCATGTTTCAACATGGAAAAGGAATGTTATTTCCTTATTACAAATAATTTTAATTTCTTTATTTCTTAAATAACTATAGATAGAGATAAGATTTAGTACATAAGATTTTTAAGAAGAAAATATTCTGTTTCGGCATGAAAAATTTAGGAAACAAATCATAGGAGAAAAAAACTTGGTAGCAATTAGCAAGTTGTTAGGATAACAAAATTTTAGAAATATTGGAAACTATTGGGGTGATTTTAGGATTTAGAAAATCTATGGATAGGAAATATTTTGTCAATAAGGAAAAGACAAGTCTACCTTGAAAAACATGAGTGATTTGTGGAGTGATTTATGGATTTAGGAAGATTTATTTAGTTGTCATATGTTATTATAAATATTGTAAGCCTAAGGGGAAACTAATTTCCAAATTAATGTGAGATCATGCCAAGAGAGGAATGAATACTTTTGTAATTTTATGGACATGATTTTATTAACGAAGGGAATTTTCATTATGTTCATAAATTGTTTGGTGTATCTATGTGACTGATAATAGTTCAAATATTTTCATTCTTTAGAATTCATTGTAATTGAAGTAGAATTTTTTATATGAAATATTTTTTTAGAACAAATTAAGGGCTTCATGATGAAGTGATTTGTTGTGTGATTTAGAGAACATTAATTTACAATAAGAGGTGAATTTGCCTGCACCAGACCCACCTGCAAAATAATATTTGTAGGCACCAACCTTGGTGGAGGAACCTACATCCTTCTAAAACCTTGTGTGGAGAAATTTTCAACATATTTGGAACTGGATCTATGAGCACAAATCATAACCAAATCAACTTTCCTTTTGTTCACATATTGATATTGACAATAATAATGACCTCCATGGTCTTGTCCTCTATTTACAACTTCTCTTTTTCAAATTACAAAAGAATCCAACCAAAAACATTTTTCAAAATTTAATTTGCACTCAATTCAACATACAAAAACATAAAAAATATTAATTATTCTACAAAATGGTTCTTTCTAGCACACATTCTACAAAATGTACAAATTCTAGAAATCATTCTATAGAAGACTCACCTTTGGTTTGCTTCATCATTCTAAAAAATGGATTTCCATGTGTGGTTAAAAATAACAACAAAAAAATTATTCAACGTTTTTCCTGGGCTCGAACCCTCCACCTTGTAGGGGTGCCACTATACATTTCACTAATCATGCTACAACACACTTTGTACAAGACCAAAACACAATTTCAATTTCAAGCACTTAATTCAACCTACAAAACATAAAAAGATTTCTTATTCTACAAAATGTTTCTTTCTAGAGCACATTCTACAAAATGCACAAATTCTAGCAATAATTCTATAAAAGACTCACCTTCGGTTTGCTTCATCATTCTAAAAATTTTATTTCTATGTGTGGGTATAAATAATAACAAAAAAATTATTCATCCTTTTGCATAGGCTCAAACCCTCCACCTTGTAGGGGTGCCACTATACATTTCACTGACCATGCTACAACACACTTCGTACAAGACAGAAACATAATTTGAATTTGAAGTCACCCTAAGATCCAAACGCAATCAATATTTTTCATCCTCATCACATCAGGGGCCAACAAACTATTGAATATGTCTATATTCTCCACAGCAGAACCAGTAGCAAAGTTTTTTGACCAGTCAGAATTTTTGTGATTCCCATATCACAACTAGTGCCATGTGTATTGACAAACCATATAATTGTCTACATTCTCCATGTCAAAACCAACCAAATATTTTCACTCTCCACATCAAGAGTAGGAGCCAAGACTGCTAACAACCAATCAAGTTGTTTGGACTATCCTTGTTAAGCTAATCAAAATGTTTGCATTCTCCATGTTAGGATCAGGAGCTAGGACTACCAACAAACCAATCAAACTTTTTGTGCTCTAGAGATCAAACCAATTAAAATGTGATGTCTTTCAATTAGGAGCTATGTGTCATAATTTATACATGAACATGAGCCCCCTTTAGGGGAATGAGCCAACCTTTGAAAGTGCCTCATGGTACCACATCATATGACCTAGATTGAGGGGGCATTATATGCCCTAATGTTAATTTCAACATGATCCCATACCTTCCCTGTGGCACACTCTAAGTGACAACATGTATCACTAATATTTCTCTTCATTAGTTAGCTAAAAATGCCATATCATCATGCCATATGCCATCATGATGGGATGCCACATCATCCTTGTTTTACCATGTCATAATCACGTACTACACCATCCTTCACTATCACATCATCATTTTAGGCCAACCACAAATCCCCATGTGTCATTATTGTCACTTTTCCTTACATGATTTTCCAATTCAATATCCATATCGGGTTGCCACGTCATAATACTCTGTGCACGAGGGTCCATGTGGCATCCAACTGAGGGGTCTAACGAACTCTTTGCACTTGACACTATGGAATTGTATTAGCATGGATGGGGTGGCCCTCATTAAACTTTAAACATGTTGACATTTCATCTATTGTTAATGAGAATTTCAACAACCAAATTCTCTGGAATATGCTCCAAAATTAACATACTAAATAGTACACAATTTTATGCAATATCCACCATAGATTTCTCTAGAAGATCATATATATGTTGTGAATATGCTTGATGTTTAAAAAATTTGGTTTTTTTATCCTCATTGTAGTTGTCAAGTTCAAATGATCACAGCTTCTCATCCGAGAGAATTGTTTCAAGTATGATATATCAATGGAAATGACTCAAAGAGGATTATATAACCATATCATCCATAGATTCATTTGAGCGGCATAACTTCAAAAAAAAAAATTAAGCCACTTTGGCTTCATTTATGCAAGAGATTAGATAATCATACTGCTTTCTTTGATTCATGAATGACATTGTTGCTTCTTTATAATTCCCCTTTGATATCAATATAATGGGATGTCATCAATGATAACGTTATGTCTAATAATTTCTAGTTTATATTATTTTGGACATGGGGGCATTCCACTCAATTATAGCATACCCCCTCTAAATTCTACAAAGTTTCCTTTAATAGGAATAAGTGACTACTAAGCCTCTCCCTTCTTTTTCTACACCTTTTAAAATGAAGGAGCTTCTATAATTATTTTACCCTCCTTCGCTTATAAAGTTATTGGTTCTTCAAAGCTTGTGATAGTTTCTAATCAATTGTTTCCTTTAAAAGAATACCTAGTGAATATTTTGGGTTTATTCCCCAGTTGATTATCACATTATATGAGAAAACCATATTGGTGAATATGGTGGTGGTAGATGGTCCACTAGACTTCAATATGCTCCTTGCGCATGATTGTATCTATGCTATAAGTTTTGTGATGTCTACACTTTTTAGATTAATGAATTTTCATCAAAATCATTATACTAATTTGATCATTGTCCAAGGTACCACTTTATATGTTCCTAGGATTCAAGTAGACTCTACCTTGCCATAAGTGAATTATGTGGCATCATATACTTATAGTTCAATTTATTTTGAGAAGAATAATTTATGACAATTTTCCTTCTTGAGACATGGTCCCATCAATTGATTTAGTGATATCTCCTATGGGGGCATGGGAACCCTTGATTCCCGTTGTTGGCCTGAGGGGTTGTGATGTTCCTCTTGAGTTTGATATTACTATTTATAGTTCTTCAAGATTAGTATTAAGGATTCTTTGTTGATAAATCCACCAATATTGATTGGAATCTCCATCATTAGATGGAATATGATAAATTAACTTCACCTATTTGGGTCACTGACCCGTCCAACTCATGATTTCTTGGATGATGAATTGCATTCACAGGAGGGTTTCCTTGAATCCATCACTATGGTTGATAAACCATGGGAATATGTGTATTAATGATCATATTTCTCCTCCTTAACTATAATATTTAGGTTTTGGTTACCAAAGGAATCATTAGCCTAACCCTCACAAGGGGCTTCACTTGGAAAACTACAATGCATAGGCGATAGGTTACATGCTTCTTTCTAACATGGCATACATAAAAGGTTTTTTGTTTTCAAGTCTTTTATTCCAAAACATTTGATACTTTATAAGAAAATATATTGTATTTACTAGTTGATATCATAATGTTTTCAATTATATATATAATACTTCAAAGATATTTTCTTTCATATCTTCTAGGTTGATCCACTTTGATAGGTATCGGTTCTCAAAATTTGCATAGAGGTTAGGTTCACCACCTTGCATTATGCATTATTAGTTTCCTTTTCCATTTTCTCCCTAAGATCCAACCAACGAATTGTGATGTGAAACCTTTCTGATTGTTCGGAAGTGTCATATTTTGTGTGGTAGAGCTTGCCTTTTCATGGGTGCTTTGTATAATACATTACTTCTAATTGGCACCCATGGTGCTTTGAATTCATATGATTGGGAAGCCTATTTAGTCTAGCCATGAATTTTTAATGAAACCTTATTATTTTCTCTTAAATCTTGTTCTAACCATTTCCCAAGTAGCTCCAACTATTGGGTTGTATTATTTCATTACATTTAACCACTTGTTCTTTGAAGCCTAACATAGGTTTCAACTTTCTCTTTCATAACTTGCGACTTATTCAGTCTTTTTAATTACTAACCTTGCATCCTTTTCTTTCAAAACCTGACACTTTTATTCTTGGAGGAGACATTCACCAAGTTTCATTATCCTACATACCTTTCTTGCATTGAGCATAGGTATGTTTCAAGCACCAAAACTAGTATGCTTACCAACGACACTTGTTTTCTACATTATATTAAAGCATTATTACATTCATTTTCAGGAATTTTACAATACAAAAAATAAGAAAAATCAAATTCGATAAAAAATGGGTTGAAAGGAAATTAGTTTTTAGTTTAATGCCTAAAACAATCACCATTCATGTCAATCTTAAAGAAAGCACCAAGTTATGAGTCTTTCCCTCAATGGGTTGGGTTATAGTATGACCTTGACAAGCAATTTTATTTTATTTTTAGTTTGTCTCACTTGTTTGATTGGTTAATCATTAAATCATATGGAGAGTTGATGACACATCCTATATTGTAGACTTATATCATTATTCACTCTTGCATATATGCTACCAAGGTCACCATTGTGTCATGCTTATTTTCAAGGGAAGTTAACTCTATGTCAACCATTATATAGTTGCCTCTTGACTCATTATATCAACCTTCCCATTTGTCAAGTCACTTTTAATATTAATGAGTATGTTTTTCATCTACCCATTTTTTCATTGCCTTCTTGTTGACATATTTTTGTTCATCGACTATGACAAAATACTCTAAGATTCTGACAAAAAGTAGCACTATTTCCCTATTTTCATCATTAATACTTAACCTTGTGCTTAGTAGTGGCATACATTATTTATCGTTGACTAAGTGGTTCCCCTTATGTTCAATTTCAACACACTTATTTACACATTTTGATTCACCCAATACCTTAGGTTCCATTTTCATCACTTTTTGAATTGCCCATCACTCAACATCTTTAATTTTTAGTCATTTGTTAGAGATTTTCTTTTATGTGCTATTCCATTTGGAGCATGCCAGGAATGTAATTAGTGGTTTCCCTTACAATTCTTCATTAATGTCCTTCCAAATTATTGACCTTCTAGTTTCATTCATGTTGGTTCAAGGGGGATGCCTCAATGCACTCATTCCATCATATATTTCCCCATTTAAGTCAACTCATTTACTTTAGGAATCAAATATGGAGTCTCATTTAGTACCTTGGGACTTGTAGTCATTAGCGGAAAATTCCCTCACTGTTGATAGTCGAAATACATAAATTTACCCTAATAAACAATGGGTTGTATCATGTTAATTAATGGTATACATCAATGGCCTATTTATGAGGAGGACATAACCATATTCATGCTTTTGTGAACGTCATAAACATAACAACATTTCTAACTAGCTCCAGTTGATCTGAATTTACAAAACGAATGAAATGGTATATAAATAGGAGGAGGACATGCCTATATGGACATTTATGGAAATATAGTATGTCCATGAAAATATAGTATGTCTAGCTAAGAGGAGGACATATCCATATGAACATTCATGTTTTGGTCCATTGTTTGATGCACTCTTCCTAAGCTCACTTAATAACATATTCCTAGCCTTTTATAAGGTATTTCAACCATTACATTAAGGAGTACCCATCTTGCATACTTTTGATGGACC
This sequence comes from Pinus taeda, assembly GCA_000404065.3. Lineage (NCBI taxonomy): Eukaryota > Viridiplantae > Streptophyta > Pinopsida > Pinales > Pinaceae > Pinus > Pinus taeda. The sequence continues at coordinate 83,693 of APFE030886268.1, forward strand.
ATGCCACACGAAAAATGAGAAATACATGATAAAACGTGATTACAATAACATTTTTCATGTATTTCTCATTTTTTGTGTAGTAGGGTCCATTGAAAGTATGCAACATGTAGAATTCTTGCAGAAACTCTGATAGATTTAGAATTCTAGTTAAATTAAACACAAGTAATTTGTTGATATTCAAGAGAGGAGAGAAAGAATTTTCTTCATAAAATCAATGTATTAAATTAATGAACAAAATAATATATGAGTAACCAAACCTCTAATTCCAAAGGTAGGTGTTTATATAGAAATTGCCAAATCTAGAAAACTAGAAAAAAGTAGTAAAAAACTAGAAAAGACTAAGAAAAGTGAAAGGGAGGTCTAAAATAGCAACAATGACTCAAGACAACCTATACGAACTATCAGCCACGGGGATGTTGAAAAGTGTGCAACAGGAAATGCTAAATTTAGAATGTGCTAAAAATAGACCTACTAAAAATAGCATGTCTAAGAATAGCAGTTTGGCAAGGGAGGTCATTGGCCACATTGGGTGAGAGGTGAAACTGCTAAAAACTAGGAAGTTCTAAAAATAGCATTTCTAGGTCCCTTCTTATTTATAGCAGACCCTATTCTATCTATAGGAAGTAAAATTAACTTTGGTCTTAACAGTAGTTGGAAATATTAATTAATTAATTCAGTTGAGTTAATTAGTTAAGAAAATTCGAATTTGAAGTCTTTGTGAGCATGCACATGAGTTGTACCACTGATTGAGGAATTTATCCTTAATTTCCTCCATTGATTGAGGGAATAAGTATGAGTTCTATAATGAGAGAATCAGTTGACTTAGTTCTAACTAGTCAAGTCCAGTTGGATTATTTTAACAAGTTGGTAAAATAAGAAAATATAGTTTGTTAATGCTTGCATGCATGTGACAACTATTACTTTAGATAACTGAGGATTCAGTCATGGATAACTATTGCATGTCAATTTTTTCAGAGACCCAATTGAGATCAGATGTGGGACAATGTACTATCAAATGCTTGGATATTTCTAGTAAGTATTCCTTGCATGGAGAAAGATCTATATTAGGAGATTGGAGGACTAGTGGCCTATATATTGAGGCCTAGGTAGTCCATGATTTTCATCTTTTGAGTGAAGATCATCAGGGTACAGAGAGAGCAGGATAGCTATTGAGCTAATTCTTTTTGTATGTTGAAGACGATTTCCACTTGATTGATAATACAGTGTTGGGGTTTTATGCTGGTGCTTTCCCCAGCGATATCTTCTATGTTATGTGTGATTGATTCCTTATTATCAGTTATATGTGTTCTTATTGATGTTGCTTATGGTTGATTAAGCTTCCACTAAATTGTTTATAAAAGTAGATCGAGTGTTTTGCTTTAGTACATTACATTACCAAGTTGATCTACAGGTGAGAAATTTCTACATGGTATCAGAGCTAGCTAATTTGTAGAAAAAGTTCTACATGTTATTAGAGCTAGCTGATTTGTAGGAAAAATTCTACAGATTTCTACATGGTATCAGAGCACGGGTGATCAAGAAGAGAACAGTATACTGAGAGGAGATTTCAAAGTTTTGAGTTTTGGGCTGAGAGTTTGCAGAGAAAATCTGAAATTTTCTGTACAACTTTTTCAGAAATAAATAGCAGATTTGGATTCTTTGAGGAAAAATAATAATAAAAAAAAAATCGGCTGAATCGGAGTTCGGATGAGGGAGATATCGCTGATTTAAAATGAGCTCTTTTCTAGGAAATTTTGTGACGGTGGGATGGAAATAGATTGGTGTGTTAGCCAAGAACTTGTATGCACTTGAGGTACAAGATGCATGAAAAGCCTTGAGGAGCAAGGAAAAGGGTTAGAGACATGGTGATTGAGAGGGAGGGTATATTACCTCTCAACATGCAGAGCTAGAAGAAGTCTCAGATAACTGTGGAGGAGCCACGATTGGTGCAGTAGCTTCAGGAGGTTGTGGAGTAGCCACAATAGGGGAAGCTGAGTGGAGATCGAGTAGAGACATCTACTCAAGCAAAGGCCTCTAGTAGGGGGAAATTTGAGCCAGGTGGGCTGAGGGATCACATGTAGCCATACCTCCAGGTAGGAGGTGGGGTTATATAGAGTCATCATCCCAAGGAGGAGGGGCAAGATCCTTGAGGTACCCAACCTCTTGGATGAGACCTTGCTACAGGACCCCCGATGTGGAGTAGCAGCAACTGACTGATTGGGTAGAGATAGATGCAGATGGAGTTGTTACGCAGTAATTTGTCACCGTTGGTCACCGTCCTTGTTACCCTTGCTTTCGCACACTAGAGGACACATTTATGGACCTGTGACCAGTGACACAACTTAAAAACACTTGCATTGGATTCTCCTAAGTATGAACTTCAAAATCCCTGAAGACACCCTTTGAAGATTAGCCCTAAAAAGTGCCCTTTTTCCATTAGCGCGGGTCTATAGTGTCTTACCCACGCCAATGGCTCAGTTCCTCCAAAGAGGGCGCGCCCATGGACGCTCTGTCACAGAAAAAAGCCCGCGCCACCCAAATTTGGTCATGATTTTTGGCCAGCGCGCACTGAAATGTTTTTTCCTCCATTGCTCATGCAGTTCTCTGGGGAAAAATCCCATGGAAGTGGTCGAGTGTCGTGTTTTTTATCCATGACAACCCAGTTCAATGGCTATTCTAGGACAATGCCAAATCTTCAGTAGGTGTCTGGATACAATGCATACTTCCTCCTCCTCCATCTATAAATGACTGTCACCCTGCATTGAACCAACTAGTTTTTGCAAGAGCTAAGGTGAGTGCTGAGATTATGCTGGATTGATAGTGAGAATTGAGAGCTATATAGGAGTTATGCTGCCAAAATATTGAGAGAGAAAAGGTCACTTTGCAAGGCGTGTTTAGCTACTGACCCAGTCAGAGGAGGTTCAACGTCAGGCCTCTTTGGTTGTAATCCTTCTCTTCTTTTATTGAATAATGAATGACTATCATTATGGTTCCACTCATGTGTCTTCTGATGATATTTGAGTTATGTGACCGATATATAATTGCATGTACTGGATTTTGCGCTTGTGTTTGTATTGTTCTTTTCTTGTGCAGGTGTCCGTTTACATGGAGCGTAAGGATTGTGACCAGCCAAAGCTAAAGGACGGGAGCGGCGTTTCTTCTACAAAAAATAGCGTTAGATTCCAGGTAGATCATTCTGATAGATCTTTTGATTTATGTAATTAGGAACCTGCGTGTAGCGTGTGTGATTGTTGCTAGACCCGAGTTGGGCTAGTGGAATCGCCTCTGTCCATAGAGGGGATTTACCAGTTCAACAATTTGGCGACTCCACTGGGGATTTGCTTGTTGACTGTTTTTGTATTGTTTGATTTGTAAATTGTGGACGGAGTCTGAAGAGCGGCCAGGTAGCCTTCGAAACACTTCTACTATGCAGAAGTGAAGTAGATCAACGCCACTTCAATCGATCTCCGGTTCAGTTTACAAACTGAACAATCTCAATCTTGCCTTGCATGTCATTTTTCTCTCGTTTATTTGTCTGAATAATTTTCTTGGTTAGAGTTCTTGCTATTTTTTACTTGTTGGCTCTGTCTAGATACTAGAAACCAAACCTGGGACCATCTGTTCTGTCTTTTTGCCTGGCAAACTCCGCCAACGCGTTTTTTCTTTGAACAGTCGCGCTGGTTGGTGCTTGTTGCTCTCAGACAACTCGTGCCAATCTCTGTTTAGCATGAGTTGCAGACTTACAATCGCGCCACACTGGTTAAGTTTTTAAATTAGCTTGTTTTCCAGTCTCTTAAGCTTGGATCTGTGTCGTTTTGCTCTTTTTATACCTCCTGGAAGTCTGTTGGACTGTTATTTGGCTGGTGGTTCTTTCCATCCTTCAGTTGTTCGCCTTTGTCCATCGATTTTACATCTTGGCCTTTGTGGCTTTGTTATCGAGCCTTCTGTTGGATTTGTGATTTACTGATCCAGTCATTTTATTGATTGATTTCTACATTCTTCTAGTAGTTGTATCAGTTTTACATTTCATGCTGCAAGTGCCTCACTTTTAGCTTGCTTATTTTTACCTGACTTCATTGGGACTTAGATTACATAGTTCTTTGAAGAGCTTGGTTTTTCTTTGCTTTGTTGGGTTATTGTTCATGTTTTAGATCTGGTTATAGATTCTTTGGAATGAATTATCTGGTTGTGAATATCTCTTGAAATCCATTAAGTGCATTATACTATTTTTAAAGAAAAGAAAAAGATTTTTGCTTTTCATTAATTAGCATGTTATGTTAATTTTTTCTTTCAAAAAAGAAAAAAGAAAAGATTTTCCTTTCTTGTTATTAGCTGCATTAGGATTTTTGTGATCATTTTGTTGTGTGAACCTCTCAACTCTTCTGTAGCTAGAATTCATCCAACGAAACGAATACAATTTTCGCATATAGTTGCATTTAGGACATTTCAAGAGATCACATACGGTAAGACCGGAAACTGAGACTTAATCAAAGATAAACCATAAAATGAATTCAATGAACCTAACAACGCATTGAAACTTAACGCCCACATT